>WUAP02154720.1:0-10486 GCA_015163945.2 Stichodactyla helianthus
AAATGTATCTACCCATAATTCTTGTCGGTCTCAGCTTTCTAGGTTTTAAAGTGACAAACTTAATTGAAATAAGTATACATTGGGAAGGAGGGAAGAGATTACCAAATTTTTGCCTACCCATTGACCTACTAGCTACTTTCACCTAAGGTTATATTTTAAAATACATTGCTGAGTTTCATATTTAGTGTGAGGGACTGAGTATGGGTCCTTAAATTGTTGATGATGACAACACAAAACTCACATAGCCAGAAAGAGCACATTGACCTATACAAAATTGTGAAGTTTGGTGTTAATTGGATAAATATTGAAAGACTTACAGCCATTCAAAAATACAAAGGAATGTATGGTTTCCAGACAAAATGTCTGGATGACCATACAGTTTTCTGTAAATTCTAGCATTTTTGAATGTCTGGTTAACCAATGCAACGGAAAGTGGTCCTGGCGAGTATCAATCTAGCGAACCTTTGATATATGCTATCCCAACCACTAACCCTAACCAGTATGCCATGAAGTGATTTTGCTTGGTTGGACTCCTTTTTTCCTGGTATTTAAACAATCTTTCATTAGCATTTGACAAAATAATGAATGTATAATAAATAAAAAATATTGTATAGAACAAGGTATACACAAATAATCATCAGAATTAATTTGCATATGTAAAATTTGCATTTGACTAAGTTCCCCTGAGGATTCCTGTACATGACATTACTACCAAAGTAAAGGGTTTGAGTTAGCACCCACCCTCACCCTGAGGAATTTCTGTAAACAAAGTACTATTCAATTTTTAAATTTTTTCTTAGCACTTACAAACCCTAAAATAAAAATCCCATGCAAAGATTAAAGAAATTTTACCATCCAGTTTTTTAGTTTAAATATGAGGTTTTTGGGGAACAAAATTTTGATTTTAATTCATGATTTTGTATACATGGTTCATACAGATTCCTCAGTGAAAACTTCCAAAAGTGCCAGTGGGCATTGATTTGCAGCAGGCAAAAAAAAAAAAAAACATCGGTGTTTTTAATTAATACAACAAAAACAGTTCTTTACAAGGTAGAAGCTGGGCAACCAACAAAAAATTCATAACTTTTCCTAGCCCAGTGGTCGAAAAATGAATTGTCTAAAACTTTCCAGGTCCTGGAAAAATGCATTATCAATTTCCAAAACTTTCCAAGACTTTCCAAAACCCGTACAAACCATGTGTATACATCATTAAGAGTGCATGCACAAAAACTGTTTTGAGCCTCCTTAACTCATGAAACAAAAAACTAATTGATCAAGACTAATAGACAAAAGAAAACAATGGAATTAGTGTCTACTGACCTCTATTAGACTAATAACTATTTCACAGGTTAAGAGCTATCACTCTTTGTAGCAATAGACTTTTTTCTCTTTTTTATGACTGTGCAATTGTATGTGTGTGTCATTGTCTTTTCCAAATCTGTCTAATGTAAAGCATGACAGACCTTGAGCTTGCAAAGCTACACAGCAGATCGAGTCAAGTTATTTTGAATGATAATGGTTTCAGATCTTGTGCTACTTGTTATAAGTAAATTAACGTAATATTTAAAATTCAACACTTTCTTAGAGGTAAAAACTGGCTTCTAATACACTAAAGAACAACAAAATTGTTAAAATCTGTACTTAAATTAAGAGTCATGCACAGGCTAAATACTCTATAAATTTTTTATGACTTTCAAAGATTGCTGTAACCAAACTTAACAATAAAAATCATGGACTAATATCTCTTTTTCAAAATGATATAAACTTCAACTATTCCTTGCTACACCCTACACCCCCTCTAAATATTTCAAGTTAAGGAAGTGGCTGAGCTGAAAGACAGTTCTGATGTCATCAAACTTTACTACCATCCCTTGCATGGCCATCTTCCAAAGCTGTCTTGCTTCACGGTCGTCTTTTACTAAAACTGCTGCATGCGATTTGTATTTATAAAAGACATCTAAAAAAAAATAACTCCCTAGAGTGCTAAATTTTCAGCTAATCTTGGGAAATCTTTGTGTGCTTAATGGAATTTTTGAGATTTCAGATTCGTCCTACGAACGGCAGCTTCATCTGGTGGTCTGATAACGGTATACAACCAATATCCCTGATAAGATGTTAAGGAATTAATACTAAAAAGCTTATTTTGCATGTCAAAAAGTAATGAATTTGGCTTCTACAGCTGTGGTGTACAAAAATATTACTATTCATAAATACTGACACAATATTCAATGGCATGAGAAGAAAAAGTATAGCGTTTCAAGGATACCAGAGCTGCGACGTGTAAAGCGACTAATAGTATAACACCATATACGACCAAAGCTGTATATTCAGTAGTTGGTTCCACTCCAAATATGATCCTCATTTTCAAATCAATCCAGATATCCCAAGATCGTAAAGGATTACAGGATAATTTATAACTTTATCATAAACATTTCTGAAACAGCTACAATCAAGAGAGTTAAACAAATATGAAAATGTCACTTTTAAGATTCTTTTTCAAGAGTTTCACTATTTTTTTCTACTTGTAACTAACCTTGAGGAACCAGGCTACTTTATCTTGTTATAAAATTAGCCATTTTATGTGGAATATAATCTTTAAAACAACAAATATATGTCAAATACCTACAAACGTAGAAGAAATACACTTTCTATAAGGCGTTCCTCGTGCGTGACATATCAAGACCAATGATGTCATAGATTAGTTTTTCTAACAACGTTTCTTATTTGTTTTGAAGGAAATTCTTACCTAAAATTTTGTTTGATTGGTCAATTTTTCACTCGCCGTGCGTGACGAACAGTGACTAGTGATGTCATAGATAGATATTTCTAACGAAGGTTATTATTTGTCTAAACAAACAATCTTAACTGAGCATTTATTTGATTGGTCAGTGCCACAACTGATGATGTCATAAATTATTATTTCTAAGAAGGGTCCTCATTCGCTAATAGAAAAATTCTAATTAAACTTTTATTTGATTGGTTAATGTACATGAAACTTATCGAAATTTTTGAGTGGTTCTTAGTGACATCCGGTTTTCCGCCATGATGTTGGGATATAACAAAGGCTTTGATTGGTGGAGAGGGTTTGTAACCGTTCACAACACCGCGCGCGCATATCACTCACAGAACGTCGCACATTTTGCAAATTTGAAGAGCAAAGGGGAGAAGAGAGGGTCAAATTTGGGAATATTTCCAGGAGTTTACGAAGATTTTCTCCCCTAGCGTCCTACCATGGAGTGCTCACACGTCAACCAATCTGTGAAAATAGGACCACAGCTTGTTCATAAGATTAAGACAGAAAAGTCAACCCACTGGACTTGTTCAGGTAGAAATGACCAGAACCCAAAACCAAAATCTACTTTATGGTTTCAAATATTATAGACTTTTGAAGGGGAGGTACTCATCTTTGAGAATCTTGTTTTTCCTTCTAGTTTGCCGGTCTTCAAAGAGTTCGTGGATTTGTCTAAAATGTGGGGCTATCAACTGTGGAAGGTGAATAAACTGCTTATAGTCTGGGATAACGTCATTGTAATTTTTGGTTATCAAACTACACACACACACTTCACATTTGTCGTGCTTCAATCTTTTCTGATTCAGCTTGTTGTCTTAGAGTGTTGTTTTGTTCTAGATACGTCAATGGTCATGCCAAGCTTCACCACGAGAAAAATACCCATCACTGCTTGTGTCTTGATCAAAGTCTGGCTGCTTTTTGGTACGTTTTGTAAAGTTCTCATTTATAAGTTCGTGTTGTGAACCTTCTTAGGATTATTCAAATTTTCCGGTTCCAACAGCGAGTGTCCACTGTTGTGTGTTTAAGAGCGGGTTTATAAATGAAATTCCTTGTTTTTTTTCTGCCCGTAGTTATTCGTGTGACGAATTCGTTATTAACGATAACAAAGCTGGGGACATACAGCGAATACGAGAGATGATTTTAGAGCAACAACAGAATAGGTAAGGGGTCTCTACGTGAATTGCCCCCAGAACCGGCCTTTCATAATTGGATAATTTACCGATCAATATCCAGTCTTTTATTGTTATGACCACAGATCACCTTGTTTCTCAATCATATACAATAGGACGAAGTATTAGGGCGCATGGTTGGTATATTCCGGTTTAAATGCGGCTTATTTAGTTACGTTGTTTTGAGGGATGGTCGGCCATGTTGTGTCATAACCATCATGCCTTGGGCGCCTTAATCTTGTGACGTAGACATTTTTATGACGTCAAGCAATCATAAACCATGGTAAAGCATGATATGGGGACACATGGTACTCCAAGTGCTAAATAATCTAAAGCTTGAAGTATTTGAGGGAGGAGTGCAGCTTTTGTTGTTTGGGCTGCCTGTGTAATTTGTACCACAGGAATCCCAATTACTAAATTTCCTTTATTTATTGCTTTGAAGTTTAATTTTTTTCTCATATAATCAATTAAGATGCTGAACTGAGCATTGTGTGTTGGGTGGGTAGAGCAATTGGTTAGTCATAGATTTTTTAAACTTACTAAAAAGAGTTTTATTTTTACATGAAAAGCACTAGAAGCAAAATAAATTCTTAATGTAGGTGGAATTATGTTTTTGATGTCTGTTTTCATACTTTTTTTGTACAAAAGTCCTAGAAAGCGCAAGATGGAAGATGAATGTAAACACCACACCAAATCAAAGAGGAGCTCTGAGAATGATGTGAGTGAAATTTATCTTTAAAGCAGATTTTGTATGACTGTGAAAAGGTCACAGCACAAACATGGTTATGACACAGTCAAGGCATGGCAAGGCATGACAAAATTTCAGAAAACATTACAATCACAGCAAGGCATGCTTATAGCACTGACAGTGCTGCAACCTTTTCACAGTCATGCAAAATCTGCTCTATTTGGACCTGATATATCTATAACATTCTTCCATTGAATGTTTTTAGCTAGACATTGTCCATCAGACAAGCATATTTCTGGTTGCCTACGACTCTAATTTTTATGATATTTTGATTTATGTTGGAACATCATAGCAAGAAAATGTTGGAAGAGTGAAACAGCTTCCTGGCCTTAGGAACCTGGGCAATACCTGCTTTATGAATGCCATTTTGCAATCTCTAAGGTTTGTACAGTAATTGTCATAATTAGTAATGATTCTCATACTGCATGCATCATGAATTATTCTGTGCTTCTCACAAGGCAGTATCCTTAGTAACACTTCACAGACACTATAGAAACTACTGTACCATCTAATAGACCAAATCACCTTGGGTATGTTTACCTATTTTAGACCACGTGCCATTCCCTTGAGAATATGATTCTTTGTTTGAGGCTCATCCATATTAATGTTTCTTCTCAAGTGTTACCAAAAACCAAAGAATTGTATTCTCAAGGGAATGACACATGGTCTGAAATGGGTAAACATTATGCCCAAGGTGGTTTGGTCTATAGAGGTTTTGCACGGCAGCAATTATGCATGGCAGAAACAATAACATCGTTTTTTATGAGAAAGAATTCAATCACTTAGGGGAAAGAGATTCTATTGTTCTGCCATGCAACATGGCTGCCGTCACGTGGTCATGCAAAACCTCTATTGGTGGAATATATATGGTACAGAAGGTGGTTTTGTGTGGGAAATCCTGGGGCTAGATTTTCCCAGCTCTGGTCTTGTTTCTCCATTTAGTATCCATGGAAAAAACACAGCCCCAAGACTCAGAATCTCTCCAGTTTATGGGTGGTACTACATGGGTAGTCTATGCTATGGCTGCATTGGCTTCTCACCAGTGTTTTATTTTGTCATCTTATGTTTCAATTTGTTGATTTTTCTTTCTAGTAACATCCAGCCTTTCAGCTGTTACTTCAAGGAGCTGCCTGCATTTGAGCTGAGAGCAGAAAATTCCCTCAGTAAGATGCCGTACTTTACAAGAAGCCGTAAACCAGATGAAGGGTAAGAAATATAAATTAATTTGCATGGATTTCAGGTTAAAAGGGATCTAGAAATGCAACAATCTACAACATGCCCAGCTTTGTGAAACATTTGACATGAAAAATGTTTCTTGAGATGAAAAGCTGCTTTCTACTCTTCCAACTGAAACTACAGAAACTTGTATCATGAACAATTTCCAGGACAAATGTAACAGGACCTTTAATTTTTTAATTCTTTGGTCCTTCCCCCCACAACACTTCACATCGTGGTCTTAAATTATATATGTTAATTTGATAATCATTCAACTGACAGGTGCTTGGTGGAGGAGCTTCGTAAGGTTCTCTGTGCATTATGGCAGGGTGGTGGGGTTAGCCACTCCCCTGATTCTCTATTTCATGTTGTATGGAAAGTTGTACCAAGGTTTAGGTGAGCATGCTTATGATCAACAAGATTGCTTGTTTTTCTTATGGGCAACAGCCTATAATTTTTTTTTTTTTTTTCACACTTCTTAATCATGGGAAGACCTAGAATTTCAACTATTTCATCAGGGCTCGAAATAGCAGCCAGACATATGCAGGTCAAGATGACCTTTCAAATAAATTTTTGGCTGGTCATTACCGATTTTTGAAAGGTCAAAAATTGTTATAATTAACCAATAATAATTTCTTTGAATTGATAGTTCTTTTTTCGTGGAAAGGGCTGCAATGAAGTGAGAGTGCATGTTGTGAAGCATGACATAATGTATGAGCTTTGAACAGTAACTTACCATCGGCCTGATATCCAAATCATAACCATTAATTTTAACTCTAAAATTCATTATTTTTTTCAAAATTTAATTGAGTGTCTTTTACCTTTAGACTTAGTCGATCCCTTTTTGTTCCTGAAGCAAGTATTTCCAGCCTTTTCTGTGGCATAATTGGCCATAAATTTCTAAACGTCAACTGATATGTACACTCAAACTATGGACCGCCATTTTGTTCTAGCCTCGTTTCTATGTAAAACCTTGTTTTATCAATCAATGAATTAATTTACATATAATCACATGCAAACATTTTATTCCCTCCAAAATCTGGCCGGTCAACTTGTCCTTTCAAAATCTGATTTGGCCAGTCAAGTAGCAAATTTGGCGGGACGTTGTCCCTTGACCCACTGTTATTTCGAGCCCTGTTCATTATTTATTTCAATCAATCAAGGTCCTTTTATCTTTGATTCCTCATACTGCTGTGTAATGTTGATAAATAATTCACATCCGAAGTAAATTTTGAAAAATCCATCTTAGGGACCAGTCATTGATAGGTGAGGGAGGGTTGGTGGAAATAGGGGTCAGCATTTTTTAGGCTCCACAAAAGAGGGTGCTAAGAGAGACAATGGGAAATTTAGGGGGAGGGGTCAGCAAAATTAATGCAAGTAAAACTAAAATGCACCAGCCTTCTCCCCTGTATATAATGACCAGCCACTTACTGTATTAAAGGGGCAAATCCAGGGGAGGGGTGCAGAGTGTGCCAAACCCCCCTGAGATGAATAATTTATAGTCAGTTGTGCCTTTATTATTATCTATTTTTGGTGCTGAAGTCCCGAACATAAATGGTGCACCCCTCCCTCAAAAAAATCCTGGATCCACCTATATATTACATAACATCTCATGTACAAACATAGCCTACATTTTTGTCAAGAGACCTTGCTACTTCAAATTATGCTGAGACCCTTTTTGATAATTCTTTCAGCAGCAAGATGCTGTGAATTTTAATACATTCCTTATTGGAAAAAGTACACATATTGTGCTGTGATTTTGGTAGTAACTAATGCAAATATTTGTATCTTGTAGAGGATATCAACAACAGGATGCCCATGAGTTTATGCATTACTTATTAGATAGAGTGCATACAGAGCTGCTTCTCTCACAGAAAGCTTGTTTTGGCAGAGAAACCATAGTAACTGGAATATTTGGAGGAGTGTTACAAAGTGAAGTAAGGAAAATCTATGTGCTTTCCTGGAGTTACCAATAGTTCTTTAGCTTATCATGAGAATGAGATCAGTTTTGACAAAATTAATCTACTTTGTATACAAGCAAGTATACAAAAAGTTTGATGAGGAACTTGTTATAAATTATGTTTGTGTAGCTGATTTTAAGAAATGCCCAAAAGTTAAGGAAAATAGGTATTAAGGTTTTTAAAAGAATGGCATGGTCCTCATCAACATTACCCTATAACATCCATGGTAATGTCCAATTTAACAGTATTGATGCCATTTGTCTGATGAACATTGTTCTGTTTTATTCCTTTAGGTGACATGTTTGACCTGTATGACAGAGTCTAAGACACATGACCCATTTTTAGGTGAGTTACTTTCTTATTGCCAGTTATTAATTCATTCTTTAACACTCCTAACTGTTCACACACGTATCCATCCATCCATCAATCCATTTATTTATTTACTAATTCATTAATTGATTAATTTATTGATTTATCAATCTTTTAAAATATTAAGCTGAGATTTTGTGAGTTTTAAAATAGTTCTTTCCTAAATGTGTTTTTATGCCTGAAAATAACTGATTAATATTTTCTTGCAGATCTTTCTCTTGAAATCCCACCTGAATATCAAAACAGGAAAGGAAAATCAAGAGAAAACCCATGCCAGTTACAAGGTGATGTTAGTAATGATGATATTGATGATAATGATATTACAATGTCTATGTTGTTGTTGATGCTGCTGATAATGATGGTAGTGCTCGACCTTGGGGGTAGTCCACTAGTCTGTGACTAGTATAAATTGCCTTTCTGGCTAGTAAAACTTGAGAACCACCAGCCAATGGGTTATCTCTGGGCTAGTGACTTCTCAGCTCCTACCAACCCTAAAAGCTGGTTTTCACTTGCGTTGGAATTGGAATCAGAGTTGGAATCAGAGTCATAAGCAGCTCAAGATGAAGTGAAAACCAGAAAATGGAGTCCGAATCAAAGTCATAAGCGCATTGGGATCGGAAGGTTTCTATTTTCTTCCAACTCTGACTCCTACTCCGATCCTTACGATGAGTGAAAATCAGAATATTGGAATCGGAAGCAGAAGCAGAAGCAGACAACCAATCACAATGCTGTTCTCCAGGCCCTCTCCAATGCAAAAAATATCTAATCGAGGCTTACTGCTTCCGATTCAGATTCCACTAATAACGATCGGTTTTCACTTTTGTGAACTGCTTATGACTCTGATTCTGACTCCGATTCCGACTTCAATTCCAACTCCAACGCAAGTGAAAACCAACCTTAAGGCCAGTGATGAAAAAAGTTAAGGTTGACCACTAGCTGTTCAGAATTTTTTGACAATATGAAAATGAGGATGGTGGTGGTGGTGGTGATGATGAAATTTTTTATATAAGAACAACAATTCATAATTTTTAATACATTAACAAAATGACTAATGATGCATATTATGTTACAGAATGTATGACTCATTTTGCGGCCTTAGAAAACCTAACAGAATCAGAGTTTTACATGTGCCCTAATTGTAATAAGAAACAAGAATCAACGAAGAAATTCTGGATAAAAAGACTACCCAATGTAAGTACTGCTGAATTAAATTTTGAGTGGCTAAGTTTGCTCTCACGTTTTTTAATAATGTATTCCAACTAATAGTAGTTGTTTTTCTATTTTATTTCTTTAGGTTCTTTGTCTTCAGCTTAAAAGATTTCGATTCCAGTCATTTCTAAGAACCAAGCTTGAGACATATGTACAGTTTCCTATGCGCGGCTTAGACATGTCCTCATACGTGCTTCAGGTTAGTGTAATTAACCAGGAATCAAGGGTGGCATAGAAGTAGCGCATTTTCCTCTCACCTATGGAGTCTTAGGTTCAAATCCTGCACTCAGTATTTCATGTGAGTAGAGTGCTTGTTGGTCGTTTTCCTTGATTTGAGGGTTTTTCTTCAGGTTCTCCAGTTTTCCTTCTTCCACAAAACCCAAAATGCTAAATTCCAATTTGATCTGTGGGTTAGCCAATACCTGATTTAATCAGCCCAGAGATTGTATTAGGATTTGATAAAATCGAATTTTAACCTTGTCCACCTATGCTCCTTTCTCCACCCAGTATGTAACTGGGTACCAGTTGAATGTTAGGGTACCAGATAAACTGGCAAATGCTGGGGTATCATAATCTCTACAATCCCCTTCCCTCCAGGTGGTTACTGGTCACTTTGTGTTACAGAAGTATGCACCAGCATTGATAGCCCCCCTGTTGCTTCTCTCTTCTTCTTGCAGTAGACTTTAGAAAGTACGTAATGACCCTGCATTTCCAACCCCCTAATACCTAAAAAATACTCCTCCCACCAACCACACAGAAGAGCTTACCAAAAATCATTTCTTTTCACTTGAAGGACAAAGAGTCCCCTAAAAAGCCAATCCTGTATGACTTAGCAGCCATTGTTGTACACCATGGCAGTGGGTGAGTCGATCTTTGTTCATCAGGGTTCCCAGGGGTCAGGGAAAAGTCAGGGAAAAACACAGTCAGGGAAAAGTCAGGGAATTTTCTATTTAGTCAGGGAAATTCAGATTTTCACCTAAAGTCAGGGAAAAGTCAGGGAATTTTAGTCACAGCTATCCCATAA
>WUAP02154742.1:0-10485 GCA_015163945.2 Stichodactyla helianthus
ATTCCCGGAATCTATTGTGTTGTTGCGTCGTTCTCAAAAGATGCCGCTACATTCCTCATTCCCCATTCCCCATTCCCCATTCCTCGTTTTAGTAACATCCCAATAGAGTTTTATTCTCCTGAAATAAAGAGTAAAATATATATAAAGAGTCTTTATTCCATTCAAAAAAAATACATATCAAATGTTCCAATAATATACAAAGATAAAAGGATTGCGCAACATTATACTGCATTAAAAATCGGATAATCTTGTAAAGCTAAATTATATTTATAAACCATTCTATTGAAAAAAAAAAAAAACGTTCTGTATTAATCTTCGTCATTACTGCTGACTTGTTCCTTAGTCTCATAGAGGATTCTTTACATCTTGGAAGCAGGCTATATAGCGGGTGGTTAATTGATATTAAGATGAACTGAAATATAACGTCTCTTAAAACATCTTCTTAAAAATTGCTGTACAATATTGAGATCTGAAGGGCTGGTCGCATGCACGGGAAGGCCATATACTGTCTTAGATAAAGCCATAGAGTTAAATAAATGATCATAGACTAATTGTTTTGTATTTCAAATTGAATTGCTTTGGAATGCTGCAAGTGGTCTATTAATATCTTGAAGATCAGACTTTGTATAGTACCTGATCTGAAAAGTATGTCTCCTGGAATGTACTATGTATACCTAATATGTGTAATGGTAGTCAGGCGATCATAGCATGATTCGTGATATTTTTGATGCAATCTGTCCTGGCGCTTTGCTAAGACATAATCTACGTAATAGTTTACGGCCAATCAGAGCATGCATAAAAGTTCTGATACATGTTGTGCAGTCATTATCTGTGTAATGACTTTTATGGTTTCTTTGTTTTGTTTTTGACATAGTTTTTGATTACTCACCGTCTTCCAATTCTTTAATGTCGAGGTTTTTTATCCTAGAAGACACAAAAAGATTTTTCTGGGAATTCACCAACATCAATTTTGTATTTCATATTCTATAACGACATGTCATTCACACTTTTCGTTGCGTCACATGTATTTCTCCGTGTCGGAGGTTCAATAAAGCTAATGTTCGCCCTGTTCATTATGTGCCCTGATGGGGAAATAATGGGAGGAAATAGTAAAAAGGGAAATGAGATTTCTTTATATTTTTGGCGCTGAAAACATGGGATTTGATGGATGTAACTGGGATTGGGAAAGAATCGCTATGGGAGTTATTCAAAAAATACATCACTGGAACTGCGATCTTGGTCCTTTCATGAAAGCGCTCCCCGACTGGACTACGTTAGATTCTGCCAAGATTTTGGCCTACTATTCCACTAGGATCCTGCGGGAATGAAAAGCGGCTGTACATCAGTCATGTTTCCACACCCTCGTTGAATTCTAACCATGTCTAATCCCTCATAAATTTATAACATGTTTTTAGTGATCGATCATTGGTAATATCTGGATACTTACATTTCATCAATATCCGAGTCTTCAAGAATGAGGTACTTAACTTTCTCAGCGAACATCTTAATCTGTTGATCATAATCAAAGAATATACCTCTTTCGCCTGATGTTTTGTTTTGAGTGCATATTAATTTCGTCTGTGAAGATCGCTAGGTGCTTATATGATGAAACTTTGAGCGCAACGTCGAGTGGAGAGATGAAACTGAACAGGTTGGGCGCAACTTTTGCTGAAAGTTGTTCATGTGTCATCGTGGAACGTGGGTTACGAATGCATTAGTCCGACTGAAGCAATAGCCAACCAATCACTGCAGTGGTTTACCCAGTGGAATACATCTTTTCCCACAAATTGGCATTACAAAGGTTTCTTGCATTACTTCGGTGAATTTCGTTTTCATATTTCTCTTCAATGTTAAAAATCCCAATGTAAAAATCTTTTTAAATTTTTCCTTTTTGAAAATTATTTTCATCCACATTCATTGCAAATGGAAATAGAAATGTGGTCCAATTGTTCTTTCTTCCGAATCCCGAACTACGATGGATGTTACGATTATGTTAAATGGAGGTCCTTACATGTAGTAGACCGATGTACCTTCCATTGATATGAAGGGCATCGTAGCTCAACGCCAGTTTACGTTTGGCAGCGTAACTTGCGTTGACTTTCAACCAGGACGCAATTTCAGTTTGCGTTCTATAACTAAGTGTGTGATTCTTACACACAATGAATGAAGCCTCACCTCTTCTCTGGTAATATGGTAATCCCTGTCGATATCCCAGTTGAGAAAATAACCCGCCGAACTGTTAGAATGACCTGTGCATCAGGAAAACACGATGGAAATTACCTTAGTTGGTTGATCACGAAAGGTATGCAAAGGCTATATGTATTTCCACTTAGCATTGAGCAGTTTGTTGCTGATGTTGCCCAACCAGAATATGTTGGGTCACTGATCAAGACACTACCTTCTGTGGATCTGATTTGCTTCATGTGGTCTGTAGTGATAGGATCCATGTGCAAGTCACTCGTATGCATGCCTGCTTTTTTGGCCAACTCAATGATGTGATCGCATTCTTCCGGTGTAAGGAAGTTTGGAATTTCTGTAAAAAAGGGAAAAAATGAAACGATTAAAATGGACCAATCACTGGAGCACTGATTTTCCCAGTGGAGTTTTCATTTCCAATTCCATGTTTCCAAAAGCTCTCAGCAGTATGTATGTCACAACTCCTTACTGCATATTATGATGCATCGGGAGAATTAGTGGGACTCGCGTTACATCAGGCTTAAGCCATTTATTACAGGAAAAAATGTCACCTGCAAGAAATATTATTATAGTGACCATTCGCAAGACACTAGTAAAGGTGGCCTACTATCACTTCATATGAAGGTACTGATATTACTTACCCAAGATTGGTGGATACATAGCTCTGGTTATCATTCTATATTTCTTGTTGCCTTCTAGCTTTAACTCGCGTACATGTCCAACCTATGCGACGAATGCATCTTTATTGTGATTCAAAAATTCACCAACAGCGTAAACGATCACCCAATCCACCCCTCTCCCCTTGGGCACAAATTGAACGTACTTGTGCAATACTCTGACAAATTTATGCATAGCATTGTATTGTATTCTATTGTATTGCGTCGTTCTCAATTGTATTGTGTTGTTAATCTATTGTTATGTGGATACTATACAATACCACATACGCGAAATGAATCCTTATAAGTATTAGAGTTAAGACTCTGTGCGAAGTTTCCTGCAGCATGGCTTGCAACGGGGAAATCGCACCGTGTGTCCACCCGTACAACTGTTGCGCGCGACGTCACATAAGTAGAAGCGAGTTCTACTTTTACGGATGGACACACGATTTCCCTGTGCAACGTTGCAGTAAATGTTGACCGTGTGTCCGAGCTTTTAGAGGTATTTTCAAACTAGTCGATGGGAATATGGGTGGTAACCAAGGAGCAAAAGTTATTATATTGCGAACAACTGGCAGTTTGATTGCCAAGTAGCAAAAAGTTCTAATCTGCACTCGTAGGTTATTCGCCACAAAAATAAACAATGATAATATTAAGAAAAAGAAATATAAATGATAATTATATTCTTATATTATTGCACCAAAAGTTTTAGATCGACGCCACAAATGACTTGATTTTATACAGTGACTACTCGGCTGTTTTTCTAGGTGATGTGCATTTGAAAGCCATAGATAAATATCTGATGAAATTGGAAATCAAAGAAATTTTCGTGACGACAAAAAAACTTTTTCTACGGCTAGAAAAAAGTTAAAACAACTAACCAATAGAAAACATATTTATAGACCGTACAAATCAATTAGTTATTTAAAAGAGCTCAGTTGTATCAACTTAAGATTGATTTAAAAGTGTTCTTTGCTTATCGCCAGTGTGTTACATCAAATATAGGTTTAGTACCTCAACAGGATCCCATTGATATAGCCTTGGTTTGCCATCATCCAGGCAAGGGCCGTCGTCGCTTGTCGGTTCATTCGCTTTCTTGCCATACTTATTTGAAAAACTGGAGGGAAATACTAAAAAAAGAAAAACTAAAGAATACAAACTCCTACTCATTCTTTCTTATCCACTGGAATTCGCTGTAGAATTCGAGGATTTTTGACCTAAAGAAGCGTTAAAAAGAGATACGACTTCAACTGGTTGATAATCAATGAATCCCACGTGCTTTTGTGGGCAAACTAAAGTTAAGGAAAGAAAACAAAGGATATTATCAGAACAATATTAATAAATGATGAGAGCTAGTCGTATGAAGGTCCCAGGTTTTTATTGCTCGTGGAGAAGATCAATCAGTTACAGACTTGGCAAGTGGTTTTATTGGATCCAAGTAGAAATTTTAATAAATATTCATATTTTTTAAAAAACAAAAACAGGTACTTTAGAAAACTAGTAAAAATCAAATTCAAATCGCCGTGCGAAGAATTCAATTATCGCTGATTTCATTCCGTTTTGGGAATTTTGTGATTTATATTATTAATTTGAGCATTTATATTTTATCATGATATAGTTTAGATAGTACGCACTCTCTCATTGGCTGAGAGGCCACCAAAATCTATGCTCTGTTTCACCGGTAAAGACATGGTTTTGTCTCTCTTATTATAAAAGCAATGGAAAACGAGAAAATTTTCTGTGGCTTTACCAGGGAGATAGAGCACGTGGGATTTGGGAGAAATCCACAATCCAAACTGCTTGTGATTTTCAATTTAACTTTTTTCATGTTTCTCCCAACATCCCGCGTGCTCTGTTTAACCGGTATCTTCATAACTGTCTTTTATTGCTTAATTATGCGTTTTCATCGGGGTCGGTAGAAATCCTCCAGAATTCCAGCCCTGGCCTTGTGAGTAAGGGTTTTTTCAAAAGTAAAAGGATGCAAAAGACTCTTAAAAAAAGCCTTTGATGAAAGTACTTCAATTTTAGAATTATATGTCGAACTACTATAAAAAACTGTGAATAAAGAATTCATTCCTCGCCAAATCCTAAAGTAGTAAGTAAGTGAAAATCCTAAAGTGAATGAAATATCCACCAGAGGCCATCCTGCTTTACCTCAGCCTGTGATTGGTTCATTATCACGTGGTTACTTAAGTATATTCGTGGTTCTGTGCACGTTTTTCCCTCAGACAGCATTAAGCACCAGTAAAGAGTGAAAAGTAAGCAGGTGGAAGGCTTTACACAAACAGTGTTGGCTTTCTATTAAAAAAAGCTTCAAAAATGAAATTAAATCACTAGAGAAAACATAGCAGCACATCTGTTGTAAATCGGAAAACGTCTAAGATAGGAACTGCACTCCATTTTCCGGTTCATACTGTTTTAGTAAAGCTTTTCGAGTGTTTTTTTTAATAGTGCTTCTACACACAGCACACAGCACGCGCGCGCGCGTTTTCTATTTCTTCACCATTAAAATCTGAGAACTGAGAGGGTGAAATACTGTTTAGAGAGGTTATGTTCCGTACTCTTATCGACCATAGGTCAGTAAATGACCCAAACTCAAGTGAAAGCAAATGGAGTATCATATTTTACTAGACGCTTTCGCGGTTCGCATACTATCCAGTCTCCCTCGGATATAGGGATCCCATCAGTGAATATTAACATAGTGGTTTGTAAAACAGGCTGGTGAGTCGCATTGAATATTAACATTGAATTTATTTGCACATATTTTTGTATTAATTTTTTTAGAAAATATTATTTTGTGATATTTAGTATTAAAATATTAAGCCTATTTTATCGTTAAGGCCAACGAAATCAGATTAATTGAATCTCACATTACGTGATACTAAAATGTCCTGCTAAACAAGAAAAATTATTGGTATAAAATCAATATGATTGAAAACCGCTTCGACAAACTTTACTGTTAATGATTAATCTAGATTATTTTATTCATGTGTATCCTTTTTTATCTTTGTTAACTAAACAAAAAGAAATGATTTTTCGTCACTATCACCGGTCTTCAAGATCAGTATGGGCTGCGCGGCAGCCATATTAAAGACGTTCATGGACGAAAGATCCCATCGTCAGATTTTTTTTCAACTTTGCCTGATGAAACTGCATCATAATAGAAGTAAAGTGAGCAAATAAAAAAAGGGGGTCACCGACTTCGTTTTGGAGATATTATCACATAAACTTGGAAAATGTGGCCGCCATTTTGAATTTCATCGAGTTTGTTATATAAACAAAATCATCCAGTCCTTCCTCGCTTATTTGAAAGAGCTCGAACGCGCGCGGAGAAAGAATGCGCAGAAAGAATGCCCATGAACGTCCTTAATACCAAACCTATTGTTTGACCTCTAGTAATGTCATTTAAGTGTAATCTTCAACCAAATCCGACGGTACATAATAGAAGGGATTTCCTGAGTGGAAAACGATACTGTGTATTCATAGCCGTATTGTGTACTTTCATTTATGCACAGGGCAGGAAATTAACGCGGCGAGACAGGGGACTTCATGCGCATTTAACACCATGAATGCACGGGGATACGGGGAATTTAACGTGTACTTCAACCGTTTTATCAATTTTAACAGCAACAACTTCAATTTTAACAGCAAATCTTTCTCCGGTGACCGGGGGAATGGCTAGAATGGCTAAATTGAACACTTCGTGAATGTTAAATTCCCCGACCTGTCCCGGGGGTCGGGGGTTCAGTTGACTAGAGCATTACCGTTACCGTAGCTATTCATTGTGAATGGCTGATGAAAACAATGGAAAACCATTTTAGTGCATGTCGTACCGTACATGTGTTTTTCAAATTTAAAAGTTACTACCGTTTTCCACTCTTGAGAAAAACACCTTAAATGCACATGGAGTGGTGAAGATTTTCTTCCCCAATAGTGCAATTAAAAAGTTTGCTTATCGAACAACTTATGCAATCAGTACAAGCATAGCATAAGCAAGATATGAACACCCTTGTGTTAGGTCATTCTCTTTCAGAGCAGAGCTGCAGTGAGTCTGTATTTGCTTGTATTTTATGCTTGTCAGTGCCGGTAAATGTAAAACATCATTGCAAAACCATAATCTACGATATGTTAGCTTAGCGCATGCAAAATATCCGCACAGTTTCGGAATCAATCGTGATCTACTTATCTAAGCTGTTGGCTCTTCATCAAAGCTACTTTGATAATCAATATTCTCCAAATCAGGTGCAGTAATCCAGTTATTCGCCACCCATTTAACCCCTTTAGTCACTCCACACCCGCCATGGATTGTATAGTCATCTCTCTCTCCCAAGAAGCCAGTGTCTTCATCAACAAAGTGGTTATACCATAGGATAGCTTTTCCTTGTTCAGGGGGCACCACAAGCCGTGCTTTGTGACAATTTTGTACCAAATTGAATACATCTCCTGTGACGTTCTTCACTAACTCCTAAAATAATTATCAAAAAGAAAAAGGAAGAAAGGAAGAAAAAAAAGAAAAAGAAAAAGAAAAACGTAAGAACGAAAGTCGATATATTGTGGCAAGTTATAACCTCTGCATGCGCCTCTTTTTTCTCTCTCTTTTGTTTTCCTATTGGTGGGCATCGTGTTCATGCACACTAATTGAACAAGAGACATTTCTCCTCAATCTCCCTCTTATCCTGCTCGCAGCAGGAAGCCCAGAGAGAAAAGATGCTTGCGAATATAAGGGGCATGATAACGTATATTAATTAAATATAACAGCAGATTGGAAATGATGGCTTTCTAGATACTTGTCAACTATTTTGTAGAATGGAATCGGTTTAGATTTTGTTGTAGTGAAAAATCGAAAAATCACAGCGTCTATCATACCTACTGACAATGCCATACACCCAAAAATGAGGCGTACGAAGCAAGCGCCAGATGTAGCGCGTATCGCCAAATTTACGACTCGTACCAGGCAGAGCAGAAAAACGACAAGGCCGCTACTCTCACGATTTTTTTAATTTAATTGGTATTGATACGCCAAAACTATAAGCCTTTCATTTGTTTCACTGTTGCTCCAAACTTGTGACAAACTCTTGTTGAACTAGAGTAAAGCTACTTGGAGATATTCACAAAAATGTCAATTTTTCTACCGATCAAAATATCGCCTCTCCCAAAGTACAAGGCGTTATATCTCAAAATCGTATTCACTAAATTTTGGTCACATTTGATATTTTGTTCGTTCCAACAAAAGAGCGTGTTTACAAAATATTGAGCTTAAAAACGGATAGATGTTCTTATAACGAAAGAAATAATAAGGTTTTTCCGCTCTGTCCTCGTACCAATAATGATTCATTCACATGAGTTCATGTTACCTCTTCGCTATAGGTTTCGTTATCTGCTGCCGGGAAAGCCGTCTCACCACCTTCTTCAACATCGTTCAGATAATACAGTACTGTTGCATACCTAGAAAGATGCAAAGAAACACCACGCGTTGTAAAAAGTGGATAAGACGAGGTTCCATAACTTACGTATGGACCGAGAAAGCGAGGTTAATAAGATGTATATTATATGACAAAGCGAACACAAAAAATTAAGGTTGGTCGCAAATTGGCCAATGAGAGCGCGTCAAATTACCTTGCTATATAATTATGAGAGATATTCTGTATCACATAATGAATAGTTATCTCAATATTATAGTTGTATCTTTAAATGTATAAATTACCTGCAGAGCCTGCAGTGCTTTGGAGTTGCGACTGTTGTGTGACAGCACTTGAATTCAGGTGAATGGGCAGTGATTGACTGACTATCATAGTGACCGTTATAGTGACCATCCTTCTCGTATCGAACCACCTTGAGAAGACAAACCAAAGATATTATGTGCTTGGCTACTGCGTCATCTGGGACGACAGCAAAGTTTCATCAACACAGCTCATATCAAGCAATTATTGGATGAGTAGTGAGCATGCGCTTCAGCCTACGGCTTCTCGGCAGATAACACAGACCTTGGTCTTAATAATTTACATGCCATGCGAAAGCGGAATTCAATAATTGTTTTAACATACACCTTGAAAAATTAGGAAATTCGTAGCTTTTACGTTTACGAATTTATTTTTTAAGCGCTCGTTTAACACTTAGACTTTGAACTCGGCATGATAAATGATCATTCTCAGTCTCTTACTATAGCTCGTTGAAGAAGTTCTCACAAAACTGTTATTTGTAGACTTTCAGGTAGATTATTCTCATCATCTAATGACATCACTAACCTGGAGGGGTTCACTGCCGCGAATAACTTCCTCAGGTAGTCTTGTTAAAGTTTTAATTCTTCAAAAAAATCAAGAAAGGTAACTTATTATAACAATAAAATGCGCGCTTTGACTGTCTAAAAATCATCTGATATAAGAACATGGAAACAGTTTTCATCAAGGTATATTTTCTTCGACTCTTTCATTGAACTCTTACCTTTCTCTGAGCCGCCTGATCATTGGGTCAGCAGTCTTTCCATGTGGTATCCAGGCTTGGTTACTATACCTCTCTTTATGTCTTGGATGGTGTTCTTTTAATACATTCATGTAGGAATCGATAGAGGCGGTGGGAAACGTAGAGAATTCTTCGAAGGTTACTACACCTATAGGAGAAAATGTTAAACACAAACAACATGTGACGTAAGTCCACGTGAACAAATACGTATCAAGAATTTTATGCTTTTGCTTTGGAGACACATACTAAAGGCAGTGAAAATGTCGTAAAAAGCTGTATTAGATCTGGATATCTGTCAAGCACTAGTTTCTCTCAATATCCAAGTTCACTTAGTCAACAAAGCTAAATCCAAATCCAGTGTAGCGAGCTTCACAATGCTTTATTTTTCAAGATACTTGGTGCTCAATACTTGGTTCGTACCTTGAAACTTTTGATACTTTTGATGTGTCTTTTTCGCCATGTATTCCATGGCGATTGCACACATTTTCCCATACATAACATCTTTTTGTATTGATAAAGTATATTTTCCCTGTTACGCTAAACCAGGGGTGGTTTCCCTGGTTACAAATTTTTTTTTCTTTGTTTTTTGTTTTCCCATCACAAAAAAAAAAAAAAAAAAAAAAAAAAACGGAAGAGGACTCAGTAGTCCCGGCCCGCCTGGGTGTAAAAACCCGGAACTAACATACTAACATTTTAAAACAGCAATAAAACAACCTACCATCATCTATTTGTTTTATCTTTAGTCTCTTGATCCTAGAAAGAAACATCCGTTATCAAAGAGGTTCAAATAAAGATTTATTTGGCTTTAATGGCACATAAGATAAAGAGAATGAATAGTAATGCTTACATGTTCTCTACGTCTTCCTCTGTCAGGTACAAATATTTATATCTCGCAGCAAAATGGATAAACTAACATCAAAGACAACGAATCCAAAATGTTATTAATTATGTGGAGAATACTATCTAATCTATCTAATATTGCACATAGTACGTTTTTCGACATTTAAGGTTCAGACACAAGTAGTATACAAATAGCGGTTCTACATCACCCCAGCTCCGGAGCCGCTCCGGAGCCAAAGGGGGGTGGGGTACCTTTTGGATCCGGCCGGATGACGTCATATGTATTTCGAGATGTACATCATGATCTATTTTTTATCACCATCGTTTCGGAAAT
>WUAP02154753.1:0-10484 GCA_015163945.2 Stichodactyla helianthus
CGTGAGATATCAAATTGAACACTCGAAGATAAATTCCATATCTCCGCGCGCCCATGTATTATTCTCTATTTATTTTTAAAATACAGCTCAAAATGAGCATAGAAGTACAAATAAAATGAAAAACATTCATTTTTCATGTTTGTCAATCCTGATATTTATTTTTCTTTTTTTGATAGTTAATTACATCTAATGATGGTTCCAGGAAATTAAAGAGGAAGTGCTGACATGTGAACAAAGAGAGAGAGAGACATGAAGTCTGGGAAGTCAATGAAGTAAATCTGTTCTGATCACTGGAATGACATATTATGGATCAAGCCATGAAAGCAAGCCATGATTATACTGAATACCATTTTGTAGTGTTTTAAAATTGATTGATATTGAATGTACTGACAGTAATTTCAATTATAAAACTCATGAATATTCATTAGGCCAAACACAATAGAAATCAGAACCGTGAAGGGCATCTTGGATACAGATTCGTCCTGATTTGCATAAACTTTAAAGCTGATTTTCTCGGTCAAGTTGACTTTTCTTACTAAAATTTCTTTAAAACTTGAGCTAGTTAACCTAGACGTTTTATAAGTAATATACAATATTCGTGTCCGATCTGTATACAGAAAACTGCCCTCATGTAAACACGTGCTCAGCGGGCCAAAAATGACTAGAGCTGGCTGATAATGGCATTATTGGCCCTACTGCTGATTGGTTTTTGGTTCATCATCCAATGGATTTTAGCCAATTAGAGTTTGGCCTTGTTTATTGGTAATAATGATAATATAAAAATAACTTTTATCAGGCATATTGTTTATTTGTGCTCTAAGTAGTGTCATTTGCTTCCCTTGCTGTGCTTGGGTGCACTACGCTGGCACTAATAAACAATATTCCCTCCAAAAGTCATTGTCCTTAGCTTTTTTATGAGATTTTTCTCAAAATTTTAGAATAGACCAAACTTGCCAACTTGTTGCATATGTTTCTTAACCCAGTTCAAAATCTCTGGGAATAAGAACTTTTGTTCCAAAAATTCCAATTTCAATTACCATGTGATATCAAAAAAACAAAAGATAAAGAATCTTATTCCCAAAAGATTTGAATTGGTTGAAAATGTAAACACGTTAGCTGATGTCTACTGGAATTACTGGGATTTAAACAGCAATTTTAAAAAAATTCAGGTTTCAAAGAATTATTTTGTAATTTTGTGTGTGAATAAAAATTTTATTTTCTTGTGATGTCACAGCCATATAATATCATTGTTTAATGTGCACCAAACAAAAAGGATAATACTCTTCTGGTACATGTAGCTACTGAGGCCTGCTGTAAAGGTAAGGATGAGCTCTTACCGAAAATGTCAAAGCCACTAAAATGCTAATTCAGTAAAAATAAAAAATAAAAATAAATCTCTTTATATAAGTGCCTAGTCATTCTAGCGCTTTTTCACTTATTGGGGGCACTATCACTCACACACACTACCACTACATTGACTGTTTTAAGCATACATCTCTCAGCTCACATGTTGATTTTTACAGAGGGAAGAAAACCAGAGAACTTGGAGAAAAACCCTCGCGGCAAGGGAGAGAACAACACATCTAACAAACTCTACTCACATGTGGCATCCGCAGGGCTCAAACCAGTGACCTGACCCATTGGACCACAGTGGTGAGGGGTGAATGTTTTACTGCTACACCACCCATGCCAGTCCAAATTCAACTTTCACCACATGCCCCAGAAACACTGTACATCCCCTTACCCCTAATTGTCCTCTTCCTATCCCCTAACAGTATTTCTATTTTATGGGTATTAACCATTAAAAGTTTACAAAGCTAGAGGCCACAGAAGTTCCACTCTAAACTCAACAAAATTATTCTCCTATGAACTTAAACGAAGTACAATTTCTACAAGATACATGTTAGTAACATACAGACTATATATAATATGTTGTTCATGGGAAGATCCATCACATTGGATGTTTATAATTTTTCATTTGGAATAAGTTAAGTCTACTTGTCTTATTTGACAATGCTGACAGCACAGGTTAATAAAGATAACAGAAGCCATTCAGTCATGGGGTTCTCATTCCAACAGACTATTTGTTACATGTTGGTATCACATCTGTATACTAAAATCCCTTTTACACTATTTGCTTATGTCAATCAGTTGACAGCACCAATTTTGCAAAGCATTCTGGTAGTTGTAGTAAAATGGATCCATCATGCAAATGGGACTTATAGTAAGCATTGCAGGGGCCTCCAAACAACTTCATTCCTAGAATGAATTTTGGCCCCAAAAATATTAGAAAACACAGTAAAAACACAGTGCAATATGTTATGCTATTATAGCTTCCCATAAATTTCAGGCACAAGTTATCCAGTTGCATTGCAAGGAACATGGTTATGGTAATATAGTCATTCTCAAAAATGTTGTCCAAGTGAAAAGAGGTTTTATACAACAATAAATGTTGCATGTCTAATTAAATATTGGATTTTCACGTGTGTGGAGCTAGGAATTTAAATGAGCACAATAATTACATGCATGTGAAGAAAATGTCAGACAGCAAGTTAAAAACAAATTATAAATTCCACATGAGGAAGTTGAATGCTTAACAACTTATTGTCTTATAAACCTGTTTTCACTTGGACAACATTTTTGGGAATGACTATATATGGTACAACTACTAATTACAATTTCCATAACATCACTACCCTACTCAAGTAAAATCTGCTCTGTTATGACCCGGAACTTGGCTTTTCACACAGCTTTTTTAATGATCAGTAGTGAACATGTGTTGTGGTGCACCACAAGGTATCATAAACAATATTGACTGAAAATGAATCTGATTATCTCTGTGCTGTTGGTGTTACATCAAGTCAGGTAGAAAGCATTGCATGCAAAAGCCACCACTTTTCTCAGCTTTTAATAAAAAACCTCATGAATAATTAACCATCTATATATCTGTTTGGGCTGTGATTCTCACGTATGAGGATATTAATCATGATAAGTCAACTTAGTTTATTAATTCAAAAATCAAGCAATCAAATACATTGAACTTCTTAATTGATTGAACCTAATAGCAAAGGTAATGTTCCAAATAACTTTATAACACTCAAAAAATCACCATTCTTTTACATGACTTTAAATCCAGAAGGTACAGTCAGCAAGGTTCCTATTTGTTACATTCATCCACGAAAAATACGTATAATTTTTTACTATTTGTAATACAGACAGACTTAAATTTTTAATTATTTAACTTTCTGTCAGATCAAATGCACAAATTAAAGAATTTTTTAATACACAATGCAATGAAGTTTAATTTATCTGAATTATAGATCAATAGCCCCTTTTCAAGTTCACAAAACAGACTGTAATCCTTGATTACAGAACAGGGTTAGCCTCATTTTAGTGTCAAAATATTTACATATACCAGCAGTAAAGTAAAGAATGCCCAACTTCAACAATTATACAAACACTTTGAAATTCCACAGACCTTCACTGAGGCATATGTTGAATATTCAACACAAAAATGAGGCAAAACACAGAGCAACAGAGATCTAACTCAAACTGGAGTATAGTAACTGTTGTATCTGTGTAAATCATGTTGGCAGTCAAAAGCACTTATTTCACATAGATGAAAACAGATTTAATAATTAAAAATAAAATACAATCATGTTCTCAGGCTATTGAGCCAGCTAAACTCAGATCAGAGAAGAACAAAGTTGTACATGTAAGTTCATAGTTAAAAACAGCTAAATTAAAGTAAATAGGACATATTAATCATAATGGTGATCATCAAATAATAGTACATTGTAACATTTGGTGTGATATTTTACTAGAACATGTACCATGAATATATTTGTTCTGTTTGAATAAAGTAACTTGCACAGACAATTTTTCCATTGCCCACTGTCTGAGTTATCCAGAAACAAAATAAAATAATATAATAATTTCTCATTAGAATGTTAACAAAAATACCTGACAGAGCAAAATTTTATGAAATAATTAATTAATATGTAAAATACCAAAAACTAGAAAATAATTAAGGGAAATACTTAAGAAATCAAGTAGCTTTTAAATAATGGTCAGAAGGTCATTGAAAACCTTTTAAGAATGACTTAAAATTTCCTAACAAATTCATACAATTGATTTTCCCTGCTGTTCCTCTTATAAAGTACTAAATTATTACAACACTCAAACAATTACACAGTAGTGACTATGCTACATTTGTATTCTCTAGCAATAGTGTAATAGGTCTAGCAAAATTATAGTCTGATAAATAGACCTTATTCAATGTTTTCGCATCGCAGGTCACATTGTCATTCCTATGGGTTTTTATCCTTTGTTTAATAGTAATGCTTGAGAAGATATATTATGGATTAACCAAAGAATCTTATTCCCAAGAGTTTTGTATTGAGAAAATATTATGTCCAAGCAAATAAGGTCTATTTACTGAACCCAGAATCTTTAATTAACCTGAAATTTCACATCTGTTGCCATGGCAATGGCAGTTAAGGAGTTCAGTGCTTACTTCAGTTGTAAATTGCAGTTTTTAACTTACAATATCTTCTAAGCACTTTATTGCATCAAAGGAAATTGTTTGCATTAAGGGAATTTAAGGGAATGTTTTTCAATAGATCTATAATAACCATGATAAAAACTCTAGAATTCCCTCAGAGGCATATATTACTGTGGATAATCTTAAGGGCTGACAGATAATTTTTTATATTATTTTTAAAACAATGAATAAATGTTAATAATACATGCTCTGATGGCTCCAAATACGTGTGTCTACACATATCTGAGTGCTTAAACATATAATACACTACACTTTTCAGAAACCTCAAATAACTGAATGAGAATCTAACTTCTTGCTCTTGTTGTCAAAAGAATAATAAAATCATTATAACCTAGAAGAGTTTCAAGATAGCTCACGGTACTTGATCAAATGTCAGATACCTTTGAAATTAAAAAAACATGTTTAGATTCTGAAGAAGACTTCCACTAAGGTTGTCAGAATATCAGTCACCACAAACAACAGTCTTTCAAGAGTACACTCACCCAGATGATCATGTTTTATAGTCAGAACATAATATTGAAGTATCTTACTTTCTTTTTTTCCTAGTTAATTATTCATGAGGTTGAGAATTTAATATAAAAAAGACAAACAATGCAAAGTTCTTCAAACTAAATGCCTCCCAGAGCTGACCGTGTTGATAAGTGGAAGGGCTGTCAAACTGCAGGAATCTAATAACCAATGCATGGTATTTTCATTTTATCATGTACAACAGTTAAAAACTTTTGTGCAATCCCTGCATAAAAAAATTACGTTTAAGTAACAATCACTTATGATCAAAATGTGTTTACAGACATTTAAGACGTATCTGGAATGCTTTATTCCTACATAAATGAAGGGGGGAAAAAACACTTCCAGGGGCTGATCCAGGAATCAGGGAAAGTGGGTGGCAGAAAGGGTGCTGGAAAACGTCTGCATTAGAGGAACCTCTATGACTTAAACCAGACAAGGTCTGGGGGATCCCAAAATAAAAGAGGGGCTGCAGCCACTGGGCCCCCTTAAATCCACCAATGATCTTAGTCTCTTTCTTTTACATAAAATAGTACAACCATACAACTTCATTAGATGAATATTTGATGTGATCCACACAGTATGCGTTATATATCACAGTATAATAAAAGTCATGAATGTTTCTTTTCCAAAAACATCATTAGTATTATCACAAGTTCAAGATTCTTAGTCAAGTCTCCTTACCTCACAGATATTATTAAAGCACCACAGGGAATTACACTCACACACTTGTTAAAATAGATTAACTCAATCCCAGCTTATCCCAAACTGTTTAACATAGATATATTGCCCTTTTAATCTCTTAAATGCTACCTGCATCATCAAATAACACGGCTATGTCTACATTAATATAAAATAACTTCTTTTTTGATACATTGACGATAAAATAGTTCATGTGAAATGGAAATCACTTTACCTCAAGAAATGTCAGTTAATTTAAAATTGCCATAATGTCAACACAGGATAAAGAAAATTAAAATCTTTTGCATCACTCTGCATGTCACAAACCTTGGACCATCAGTAAAGTTTAGCAGTAATCTTACATTTATAATAAAGTTGATAAAAATAATTTACATTTCCAAAATAATTCCAACTAAATTTATGGCATTTTGACATTTTAAGACCATATCAGTCTTACCAAGATTTTAAGAGACATTGACATTACGACAGATTTTTGACAGCTTTTTCCTGCACTTCAAAAATTACCATTCATAATCAAAACAAACACTTGAACTTCAACAATCTAGAGCTAGAACAATTTTATTTTTTTAGGTTAGAATATAATAAGGTAGAAAATTATTTAAGTTAAGAATTTTCATTGTTTTGCTCCCTTGTTCTGATGAAACAAGTAATAAAAACTCAGAACATACCAAAAGAGTACAAATTTGTTGTATAAAACTATATTTCAATGGCTTAGTAAAGTTTTAACAGGACTGAATATTTGTTGTTTGATAATAGATTCAAAAATGTTTAAAGTTTTTAAGATTTTAGAGTTATTCATATAAAATGATTAGGTACAATAATATGTACAAATATTGAGTGCATTGTACTCAATATTTTTAGGAGAAAAAGAATTTAATAATACACAATAAAAGAACTGTTTTCTTATTAAAAAAGGAAACAAGAATTGTGATTTTTAGAAAACCACATTATTTTAGCCAACTGTATTACTTAATAATAAAAACCATTATTTTTCATTATTTTGGAATGGTAACAATTCCAGTTCCCAAAATAAATAAAAAAGATTTGCATAATGCGGTTATTTTCGTACTAGAAACAAATCATACATCGGGCTTCAAATAAAAAAGAAAAATTTAGCTAAATAACTGTTAAGGGATTTGAAAAAATATTTTTGGGGTTTCAATTTTTTCCTTGAAATCTTGTTCAATGGTATGAATTACAGTTTCTTCAAGGGCATTCTAATTTGTATTGGCATCTTTATGATAAGACCTTGTTTGGACCAAACATGGAATAATAAATCAAGAAAAAAGAAGAAAATCCTGCGTTTTGAACGATAAAAATAAATCTAGTACGAATTTCTCAGCCTGTCTACTAAAAATGGTTCAAAAATCGCGCTATGATCTCAATGATTTGGGATTTTTTTGAGGATTTTCCTAATTTATCGGAGTTTACTATTATTTATTTACCTCCGTCCTACTGGCAAAAACTCAACTCCAGCAGACTGCCTCCTATAGTTCTAATCTACAGGGTTTCGATATAACAGTTTGAAAAATCACGTAAAAAAAAGTAGGAGAAAACAAGTAAAAATGTCCGGGAAAATTGTTGTACAGGTTGAAGGATTTTCTCAAGGCGCAAAGAGCGCGCTTTGGTGATAATTCTTCCCTTGGAAAGTGAAAGAATTTGCCCCAAATCTTCATTCACTTGATCCTGCTCTTATAAATATTTGAATAGTCGAGAAAATCCTTCAATGGACCATGTTCTATGTTATGTTTGTGAGGGATTTTCGATTCTTTTGTCATTTATCGCAATTGTGCCGAAGATTTGAACGCAGAATTGGCCGAACATCTGCTTCAAAACCAGCGCCGAAAAAATTAAAACAAATCCCGTTGACAGCTTTGTGCTCTCTCCAATCGCTCTTCCACAGAATACTTTTTAATTCAGCCAGCTTATTTAAAGAAACAAGATGCAAATTGTGTATTTACAACGTCCAAATAGTTAGGCATTCATTGAATTTTGCCTAAGAAACTGTAGTGTTTAGAAGACAAGGACTGTGAATGACAATTCTTCTTACCTTCATGAGGACTTGTTCGCTCAGCTTGGTACGGTCTATTATTTTCACTGCCACTTTCTTCTTAGTCTGGCAATGAATACCAAGCTTGACAACACCTAAAAAGTACCAAAACACTTCAAAACAGCGCAGAAAACAAGTCCAGAAAACCGAGAAAATCCTGAGCGTCGTCCATCAAGTCAAACGTACCAGTTTGGCCTCGGCCCAACGTTTCCTGCAAAAGAAAAGGCCCAACGGTCTTAATATCCAATTTGGACATCATGGACTATTGATATTTGAGTCGACACTACGGGCCTAGCAGTCTGGAGCTTTTTAATGGCGGAAATGTCTTGAAATTCTCCTCCATTTTTGTCCACTTCTACAAATTTCTTTCTCAACTTTCAGAGTTGAGACCGAAACGCGCGGCACAAAGGTTTTATTTACCGGCAGCTGTCAATCATCCTATTGTTCTAATCTCGTTCCTGATTGGTCAATAAATTGCAGTAACAAACATGAGGTTCAAATAAATGTGGATGAAATTTTTATTTTTAATTTCTTTTTCTTCCATCCCTGAAACTATTTTTTTTTTAATTCACCCCTGGGCATGCAATCAAGAATTATTATTGGTCGTGGATTCTTTCGAGTATAGACTCAAAAGTCGCCCAATTTGGCGAAAAGATATCAGTTTTCCCCCAAAAGTGTCGGAAAAAGTCACTGTTTACAAATGTTAAGGACATTTCCCCTTCTTTAATCCCAAACAGCTGCCGCTGAGAGAGCGATGCATACAAAGTTTACACACAGTTCCATTCAACTGAAGCCATTATAATTTCCCGCCAAATGTTTTCGCGGGAATTCCTCGTCGGTTGCGGCGTCAATGAAAGTTCATTAGGATTTTTCTAGGTTGTTGTATTTATTATTGGTAATAACTAGAAAACTGGTCGTTTAATTTAAGTGGGAAGATCCTTCAGATGAAACTTTGGGTTTCCTGTGTTAGACAGCTGGCCTTTTGCGGCGGTGCGTCTTCCAAACTTTTCCAACACCAAAATTTCATGATGCGGACTTGACTCACAAAATCAGGAAATATAACTGAAAACAGGCTTAGTGGCTCATTAAACTATATATTCTGTCATCATTTCCTTCGTTTTCAATCGGAGATTTCATGATATATATTCCAATTGGGAGACTCTTTTCGGTTTTAGTGTCTTCCCAGGTGAAAGATTTACATGCGGACGAAAGCGAAATAATTGAATCATGTTAGGCCCAAAGTAAACGGTTTTTCCTAGCATAATGACATGTTGTTGTCACACGAGTGACGTCGCGAAAGTAATCCTTTTAACTTTTTATCATTTTTTCATTTATTGATATTTGTATCTGAACTTTTTCTGTCCTCTTTTTTAATTCTCCGCCTGCCTTTTCCAGTTTATTTCCCTTTTCTTCGAAATTCATTTCCTTAATTCTACCAACTTTGTTTCTTCACGTTTCTTTTGACATTTTTATTTCATTATCCGACCTTTCTTTTGACGACGGACATGACCCTTTTATTCTTCGTACTTTTCTTCTCTTCTCTTCTTTAATTCTCTTCTCTTCTCTTCTCTTCTCACCTTTTCACTTTGCATCCGATCCTTCTAGTTTTCCCTTTCCTGCACGTCAGTGGTAATTAAACTCTCAATTGATAACCCGTCACTTGACTATATCTGGCTGTTGCGTCTATAGTCATACTCCTCTATTGGTCAAAGTGGTTCCCAACTTATAAATTAGAATGTCTAACTTTGGAGCAAAAGAGAATACCTCCTAGCAATTAAATAAAGCCAGAAGCATGAGGCCTAAAGATTAAAGAATTAAGAAGTTTAAAGAAAAATATGCGAATAAATAATTAACAAGAGCCTGAGGTACTGTGAAGTAGTTTCTAGCGTCAATTAACATGGTGGCAAACACTGCCAAACTACCCAAAAATATATGCTAACATCTATAGATGTTGCACGTGCAGTAAGTTTATCATTAGCTGTCACTGTTAATGACTGAAACGATACACAAATGAAATAAAAATCAAGCAATATTAGTAGCAATTTTAATTAACCAGGTTTTGGTTTTAGCTTTGACGTTATTACAGTGCTCAAACGAGATTGAAATTGTGTCTTTGATAATAATTAGTTGATTTTTTATCATCTTCAGAGGAGCAAAAAATTTCATTGATCTTGACAGCTGAAGACGCGGAAGAAAGACATGAAGGGCGTGGCGCACGAGAGCAGTAACAAAAAGCCACGTGCTAGCGCGTCTGTCATCTGCAATATATCTATTTACATATATAGGTATTTTATTATCTCGATGGGAGATAGCCATGGGGAGCGAGTCTTATGCACAGTATATTCAGTGGGTAATGCCCAATAAATTAAAATTGATGGCCTTTCTCTTATGGTAGTGTTCTATTATAAAAAATGGAGTCTAGTACGTAATGGACGATGGAGAGGAAGTTTAAAATACAGGAGAAACCTTCACGCGCGCACGAGCATACATAGGTGTGCAAAGGATTGTGGATAAAAATGTGGGAAAGTGCTCTTGACCATTTTAATCAAGGCGAGCAGAAATCGGTAAGGGTAAAAATTAGAAGTAATGGAAAGTTATAGTGCTTAGAAATGAGGTTATTCCGGGCGAAAGACCCTTGGAAAATAAATTCGGAAAAATTAA
>WUAP02154764.1:0-10484 GCA_015163945.2 Stichodactyla helianthus
AAATAGAACTAGACTTTACACAAAAACTGGTTTAACAGGTTTTTCAAAACCAATACCAAGCAAGCCTATGCACTTTTCCTTATATGGAGTGTAATCTAGTCAAACCTGTTTAGAATAAAAGAAATGACGCACTTCCGTAACAAACTCAAACTCCTCTATGTTTGCCAACTTTGTTGGCAACAACTGATATGCCAATCAAATTAAAATGATTCTTCTTGTTGGCTTGCAAATTAAGCAGATAGCAATGATATAAAACCATTATACCAGAAAGGAGGGACCATACATTTTTCAAGTACTGTGTGAACAAGAGAATTCCCTGACTTTTGCTCAAATCTGATTTTTTTCCTGACTGAAAGTAGAATTCCCTGACTTTTCCATGACCTTGAAAAAAATTTTTTTCCTTACTATTCCCCTTGTGGCAAACATGGTAAAGGCATAAAAAGTACTTGGAGGGGGCAGGTGGGGGACTGATCTTTTCAAAATGATAAAAGTTATGGAACCCTAACTTCCATAGGTTAGCCTTATACTGTACATGTAATATCCTAGCACTACCTCTGATAATCCTTTGTTTTCAGTTTTCCCACTTTCTGAAAGTCTAAAGAAAATATTTTTCAATATTTGAATTATTACTGAAGTTCAAACTGTAGCAAAATATGTCTAATATTCTTGATTTGATTTCTTTGAATGTTCATGATTTATTTGTTCATTCATTCACTCGCTCATTTAAATTTCAGATCACCATGGAGTAATACTTATGAACCTCCTCTTGATGATGGAGCTGTCCCATCTGACAGACTACGTAAGCTAGAGATTGATGCAAACTCAGCATTTGACCAATATAGAGAAATGTAAGAATTCAGTACTAAATCTTGGTTCAACAAACTGTTATATTTCTGCAAATTCATTTGTATATTAACTTTGTGTGTGAGTTGATTGTTAACAAATATCAAAACAAAAGCTACAAAATTTATGATGTTAACAGTGCAAATACTTTTCAAAATTCTATTGGGTTTTATCAGTATTTCTCTGAATTACATGTTTGTATTTCCAGACAAGGCGAACCACTTACATTTTTCATACTTGCCCAATCCAGATCCAAGCATTTAATAATTGGTCATTAATTTGTTTTTAATTGAAGGTATTTTGAAGGTGGTGTTTCATCAGTTTATCTGTGGGATTTAGATCATGGGTTTGCTGGAGTTATCCTTATCAAGAAAGGTGTGTTTGCAATGATATATTAATATAGATACAGTACATATATATTACAGAATGAATAACTCGTAAAGAGGTATTTCTATCAGAAAATGTCAACATAGGCCATATTGTTTTTATAGGACCCTGCAGTCTTTTGAGAGCATTCTAACTCTTCAAAAGATCTTTCCAGGGCTTGTAAGTTTCCCCATGTAGGCATTTTGGCTTTTGTTCTTTGGCCATTAAGTGACTTTTGGAGATAACTATTTGTCTCTCTCTAAACATTTTCTAGTCACATTTTTAAATTAAAGTTGAAGTCTGTTGTCAGTGTAGTGGAGTTGACCAAATACATTTATCCTAGTGTAATTGAACCATGTTTTTCTATTACCTTATTGCCATTCACTGTGTTGTATTGCAGTACTGTTTGAATGTGTTTTATTTAAGTGTTTCTAATGAATCATTTGCATCTTTACAGCTGGTGATGGGTCTAAGAAAATAAAAGGGTGCTGGGACTCAATTCACGTAGTAGAAGTTCAGGTATGCTACTAACAGGATTAAACAGTAACTTTTAAAAACACCCATATACATAATTAAACAAACATGAAATGTGTCATTTTATCCAAATTGTGGTAATAAACTTTATATTCATTTTTTCTGTAGGAAAAGAGCAGCGGACGTCAGGCACACTACAAGCTGACTTCTACAGCTATGTTGTGGCTTCAGGTGTTTTATTTAGATAGGCCTCACATACACCTATTTCAAAAAAGGTTGTCGTTCAGCAATCTGAAATCTGAAATCTTAGCCAGATACTTTGCCAGCGCCTGTCATTGCTTAAAGGTTGTGTCGTATTTAAGTATTTACTGATTGCAAACTAATTAAAGATAAAACTTAACCTGAAAAATAAGACAATTTAAAAATGAATTCACAGCTCATGTGCTCAATTCCTCTTGGTCTCAGATTCCATATCTCTGACCAACAACCTTTTTTGAAATAGGGGGGGTATACCACACACTTATCACAGGATAACCTATTCTTATTATGATTGTGCTTTATTTTCAGACCAACAGAGCTGGTTCAGGTATAATGAACCTAGGAGGAAGTCTAACTAGACAGGTACAGTATGTGGACATGGAATTGACTCAATGCTAGTCTGTCTTCACATCACATTTTGTCTTGCACCAAGTTTTCCAAGTGTTTTTATTCTCCCTCAAATTTCAACCCAAGTCAATTTGTCAACAGGAATGCAGGCTCACATTTCTGTGCTCAGTTTTAGAACTGTTTTAGGGACCATTCATTATTTATCAGGGGGGCCTTGAAATTTTTTCCACACCAAAAAGGGGGGTCCTGAAATTTTGTGCTGAGTTTTAGGGGGAAATCAAAATATTTGGTAGGATAGGATGGGGGGAGGGGGGGGGGGGCTCAGAATACCTAGGTTTTCTCTGGGGAGGGGACATGAAAAAATACTTTGGGCAATTTCTCACCTAGCCCCCCCTCCCCCCAATAAACAATGAACAGTCCCTTATCACAATGTTTTATCAAATTAATTGAGTAATGTGTATTATTCTTTGTATATTTTAGGTTGAGATGGATTCACCTGTGAATGATGCTAATCCTCATATTGCCAATATTGGAAGGATGGTTGAGGTATGATCACTCATCTTTAACATGCGTCTAGCTGGTTCAGACAGTTTCATTGGTTCTCTAAGCTGTTCCCCAAACTGACCATCTTGGCCACTCAAATGTTTATCTGTGATAGCAAAAACTAGCTTGGTCCATACAAATACACCATTGAACCTGGCCAGTATCCCAAAAGATCTTCCGTTTTTATTATTCATGGTGTATATTTTTCTTTTGTTTATTAAGGACATGGAAAACAAGATGAGAAACACTTTGAATGAAATTTACTTTGGCAAAACTAAAGACATTGTTAATTCTTTGAGGTAAGAACCATTTAAGAATTCTCACTTTATCAAAACCTTCACGCCCTTATCTTGGTTCATCCTTTGCTGCTGCACAGTTTTTGTTTGGGCTTCCTTTGTCACAGATAGGAGGGCCTTCCTCTGAACACAGATAGCCCAAACAGAAAAGTCAAGCAGCTAAGCATAGTCCAGTGTCTAGACTAAGATCCTTGTCATAGTTGTGTGACAGATTTCTGTTCATTATTCGAGTTTCTCTTCTCTTGTCATTCAAATCTACAGAAGCGTGAATAGTCTTCAGGATCAAAGTAAACAGAAAGCCATGCAAGCTGAACTTTTCCAAACACTGAAGAGTCGACAGAAATAAGTTATCAGGAACTTTGTTTGCATTAAGTCACCCAACTTGAAAACATTTAAACAGGCAGTTGAATTCTTTTGCTTGGAGAAAAGATTGTCATTTAAATGTTTTCACTGGTTATTTTGAGTAGGTAGAACAAATATACTGAACTAAACTAAACTGTTTCCATTTCCTGATGAAATGAATGGCACTAATCAAGTGGCATTAGGAAATTATTGCATATTTTGGCATTGAATTTGAATTTAATTTTAAAAGTACTTTTCATGACTTTAAGTTGGCATACACAAGGGATATGTTACAAGGACATATCTGATCCTTGTAACAAATCACTGGACCATGTATCATGGCATCTGTCTTTGTGTTCACCAACCTCAAAAAGTTTTAGATCAATTCATTCACCTTATTCAAATCACTAATGTAAATCAAAAGGATGTGATGATTTTAGATTTCTGTCTTTGATGGTACACTTACTTACTAGACAAACAGTCCTGAGTCATAGCCACCTTTGCACTTGCAGTAAAGATGATGGCAGTTTGGAATAATCTACTGTTTTTGCTGTTACTATAATAGCTGTTGAAAATACCCATAGTCCTTCCATGAAGGGGTTTAGTGTCCTACCTTAAATGTTACACAAAGAAAGTACAGTTTCCTCTGGTATGACACACCTGTTCCCCTTTCAAATTCCAATCTCTCTCAGTGAAGCAAGTACTGACAGTGAATACAGCATTCCTTAATGCAAGGCTTAAAGTACAGCATCAAGAACATCAAAAATGTAAAGCATGATTGAAAAAGCTTATGAAGACCTAGCCTTTCCAATATTTTTGTGCTGTTCTTAAAATTCTCTTAATTTGCACTATCACATGAATCCTACATTAATTTTGTATTATCTTAGATTAGTATTTGTTAATATTAGTATTGATTCAAGTCTGAACTGTTTGTGTTACTGAGTGGTTAATGTTTTTATATCTGTTTTATAACAACTGTTAAACAAGAGGGATCAGAAAATAGATGACAATAGATCAAGTTATAATATGAATTATGAACAGTAAAAGAGGATTTGTAGCTTGGTTGTACAGTGTTTTGTTCTTGTTATAGCCTTTTTTCGCTTTGCCAGGGTTTGGGGAGCACTGTGTGTAAAAAGACACAATTCATAGACATTTTCCTTGGGCACCTGTTGATTATGCAAGGCTGTGCTCCACAGGTGGCAGCCTTAGCCTTATCCCAAGCTTCACAGTCATGTGCAACTTCAAAAAGTACACTGTACTCAGTGTTAAGGTTACTTGAGTCTGTAAGTAATATTTGTGTGATTTAATCTGGGTAGAGCATCCTCGTTCCCATGTTCCAGGATCCACATGGCTAGCTTTGCCATCCTTTTTGGGCTGCTGGAGCTGGTGGACCAGCCAGAGTGAAACTGTCTTTCACTACTAGAGAGAGCTGTCTTTCTTCAACCTTAGTTTATAGGTCTTATTGCTCACATGATCTTGCCATTAGATGTTCAGCATGATTTTGAGACACCATCTCTGAAAGACATCTAGGATTTTGCACAAAGAAGAAGCTGTCAGGACCAAATGTCTCTCACCCATAGAGAAACACACTGAGAACTGATACTTCAAACAGTGAGATCTTCACCCTGATGTCACCTGTTGACTTCCAAAACCTTTTGAGGGTCCAGAAAGGCAACCAAGGCTTTGCGCTTCTGCCACTTTAAATCAGCCAGAGCAACTGCCTCAAAATCAAAACAAACAACAGAAACAGCATGTGCTTGTTGATCTTTGTGATGACAGCTAAGAGACAATTTGGAGAGCACAATACTTTTAAAAGGTTGTGTTATTAAGTTCACAGTCAATCTGAACTGCATGAGATGTAATTATTAGACAGTACTACAGCTTGCTGTTTAAAAATCCTTTTTGGAAAACTCTCATTCTTATTTTTTAGATTTATTATTATGTTTTAATTATGATAATAAAAATATTTTGGTAAAACAAAGGAATTCCATTATATGATAATTATGAAACTTTAGAGTTTATAAAAAGCAAAATAAATAAAAACAAATAATTTTAAAATAGACTAAAAGTATAGAGCTTTGTTGACTTGACTGATTGGAATGTCTGCTAGGGGAGGAATTTGTGTTTCTGGTGCTGTTAGGAATTCATCATTCAAGTATCTTGCATGTTCATCTACAAAAATAAGAGAGATGATAATTGTGGCAGGTTTTTCTGTGATTTTTAAATTTATTTTTCTGGAAAAAAAATTTATCAGTAAAAATATCAGCAGAGAGAGAGAGAGGTTATTTTAGGGGAGGGAGCTATGCATTTTGGGTAATGAACACCCCTGTGAGATTAGAGCTTGGTACCAACCTGTAATGGTATTGACAGAGCAAAGTGATGGTGTACACAGAAGATTGTATGAAACATAGAAGAAGACAACAGCAAGTAGGCAAACTAATGCATAAATTGGTCCTGCTAATAGCCAATACCTGGTAACAGAATAATTATATGGTTGTGTCAATAAGTCTACCCAAATATAAATTTGGCATAATATTTTTGCATTTCAGACCACATGTTATTCCCATGAGTATTTTTCTGCATTCTGGGAAAACATTACCCTGGATCCCAGAAGATCTCTCACTCCAGTGCTTCTCAGCCTCGCGCTCCTTGATGCCTGCGGCGCCGTCTGCCCACAGAGCAAGAGGACCTTTGGCACCCAGGGTAGGAAAACATCATTAATGTAGGAAAAATTGGAATAATGTCAAGCTCACAAAACCCAAAGAAACTAGATGATTGAATTTCATTAAATGATAGTACCTAATTTATGTATCCACCCAATAGAGCAGATTTCGTATGACTGAAAAAGTCGCGGCACGGTCAGTGCCATAAGCGTGCCTTGCCGCGACCGCGATGTTTTCTAGAATTTTGAAGTTCCTTGCCGTGCCTTGACGGTGTCCACGCCGTGTTCATGCCGCGACTTTTTCACAGTCATATGAAATCTGCTCTATGTAGTCGTCTGGCAAGGGGCCATTCCAATTAATATCCGCACCCCCCCTATTGAGGTATTAGTTCAATAACCCCCTGGATAGATCCTGTGGATATACCCCCTAGGATGAAATTTAGCCTTTTTTCTTTACTCTACCCCCTTGGATATATATTTTATCCCCTTGGATATATACTTTGTCTACCTATTGCCCCCTTGGAAACCTTTGGAGACCTTCCTCCCCCTATGGATTTCCAGATAACTGTGACACCCCCCCTCCCCCATGGATATCCAGATACCTCATTAGGGGGGGAGCGTATATTAAATGGAATGGCCCAAGGCCTCCCCATCATTTATAGGCAAGTTTGTTATTTTTTTTCTGTGACTGGAAAAAAGTCGAAAAAGGTTTGAATTATAGCTACCTCTGAGGCAGATATGTTATTCCAATATGACGAAGCCAATCTTCTGGTACAAAAGCCCAGACCAGGTACAGAACTATATTAAGAGCAAGTGTTTAAGTTAAGTATGTCATTTGATGAAGATCGATATCGTTATGGAGTTTCACATGCCTTAAACACAGATTTACATTGGCAAGTTGGTCTTACCGAAGCCAAAATTAGCTACCAAATAGAGGACGAAACCGTATATAGCACGTTCAGGTATTGGATTCGGTGAATGCTCACCCATCTTCCCACATCACAATCCGAAATAACAAGAAACCGCCTGAAGCTCCTGAAGCTCCATAACACTAATGGCGAGCCTGCAATATGGACTGGTCAGTAAAAGAATCGGGTAGGTACTTCATATATGGTACATTATAGTGGCGCATTTTTTTTCATAATTCTTATCTCTTCCCTGTTATTTCACTTGCTTTGGTTACTTCCCTTTCTTTACTTATTTCACTGGTTTTACTTACTTCCCTTGTTTTACTTACTTCCCTTGCTTTACTTACTTCCCTTACTTTACTTACTTCCCTTACTTTACTTACTTCCCTTGCTTTACTTACTTCCCTTGCTTTACTTACTTCCCTTACTTTACTTACTTCCCTTGCTTTACTTACTTCGCTTGCTTTAGTTGCTTCACTTGCTTTAGTTACTTCACTTGCTTTAGTTATTCCCTTGCTTTAGTTACTTCCCTTGCTTTAGTTACTTTCCTTGCTTTAGTTACTTCACTTGCTTTACTTACTTATAGACTATATATTTACAAGTATCTAATGAGGTTTTGATCTGATCCCACACTTTCTAATATTATGAACATTTACAACAGTTAAGGTAATTTGGGAACCTTGCTACTGCACAGAGATAATTGCCAAAATTATTGTACTAAATTCCTGCCTAAACCATTGTGTTGCAATCTCAAGATCCAATCTTTGCTCTTTAAGGTGGCTGGATCCAATTTCGAGAATGCGCGGGTAGTTGAAATTCGTGTTACAGACTTAAGTTAAGCATGATTTTTCGCACACTTACCACACTTGAACTGAATTTAGTATAATGGTGCTATGTTGATTGAAATTGGAGGGCTTTTTTGTGATGGCCTTGATTTTACATTTCGCCAATCATCTTGAAATCCTGACGTCAACTTCAAAAACGATTTACTAGACTTTTCAGGTCAAATGTTTGCCTTTAATATGGGAAAGTTTAAAGAAATTCTATAAAGCCGATTTTTGAGTAAAAACGGAGTGATTAAGTATTTTACTCGGAATAAATTTAAAACCGTGAGTACAATTATTGTTGGGTTCGTTTGCTTTGCGTTGGATTCGGCGCGTGTTGGATTCGTCGTTTGAACTAGGCCTTATACACTTAGTTATATACTTAGTTATTTATTTTATATATAAATATATATATATTAGCATAGTTAGCGTGATAACTTTTATAGTTTTTTGCTGACTAATAAAATGTAGATGTAGATGTAGATGTAGAATACTTTAATTTGTAACAATGGTTTCCGAAAGAAAAGACACAATATTTTTGGTTCTAATTAACGCCAAGGCATGGTTCTGTATTTTGCGAAAATTTCATCGTATTTGCTTTTTTTGACCGCCGTTCAGACGACCATGAGTAATGTATTAGATTGCGCGTTTTATTCGAAATTTCGACTTTCACGCTAATTATATTGTTTCTCTAAAACTAGCAATAGATTTTTTTATATTTTTCGTTATTTAATACTCAACCTTTTACCAATAAGCTGTACCAATTTCAAAGGCATTGAAGCTTTCTAAGACCGCTAAAAAATTAAACACAGCTGGTAGTATCTGCTGTAATACTCATTCCCTGAATAAGTATCCGTTTCAATTGGCTGAGAGGTTAGACGCATCATACATTTACTATAACGGATCGAGCCCAACCTCGATTGCTTCGTGGTTTCGGGAAGGTGTATTATGTATAAAGAGAAACAGCATTCTTATAACCACAAGCACCAGCTAATAGACCACACTGTTTGTTTAACCACAATACCTTTTTATTAACGACCCAGTTTTTCTTCAATGATCATAAAATATAAAAGTTCCGAGTCAGTCTATGTTGGAATTGATGTTTCCAACACACTTTCTATCAATCTCATCCTTGACTTGCAGGCATTCTTTGATGGTCAATAAAGTGAAAAACTGCAGAAATAATCCGTGATTTTGAACCCCTGATGAAGGAAAACGTACAACCTGTACTGGGATTCCAACAGACACGAAGTTCGGGTGTTCTAGTAAGCATTATCCATTTATAAGGTATCGTCATCAATTGCCATGAAAGATTAACTGAAGTCGACCTTATGGGCTGTAACAAAAAAAGAAAAATTAAAAAACGATAAATTCTTATAGCTCAAGCTATAGGCTTGGCGTAACGTAACATTCCTATTTTGTACTGTGCATCTAATAGTCTCACTCCGTGTAGCACATGGCATATCTTGGATTGCGCACTCCCTATCTGCGTTTCCCATTTAATACGGATTGCCTATGTTGTATTGCGCGTTTCACATTCCATGCTGCACGCCTGTTTGTGTTTCCTATTCCAAACTGCGCACTGCCTATCTTGAACGGCGTGTTTTATATTTCATATTGCGCCTTTCCTGTCTGTGTCTTCTATTCCATATTGCGCGCTTCATATCCCGTATTGCGCGCCTATCTGTGTCTCTTACTGTTTGAAATTGCTCACGGCCTATCTTGTATTACGTCTTTCATATCTCATATTGCGCGCATGTCTGTGTTCTTTCTATCTATTGCAAGTTTCATATCCTATATTTTGCGCATCCTATGTGCGTTTCCTATTCCATAATGCGCACTGCCCGTCTTGCACGGCGCGGCACGTTTCACGCCCCATATTGCACGCCTCCTATCCGTGTCTCCTATTACATGTTACACACAGACAGCATGGCATCTTACTCACATTGCTTCGGCAACTTGACAGGATCAGTGTCTGCTATTGTAACTTCGTGTACGACATCTCTAAACTCATATCGGATTCTTAAAAGCTTATCTTCATTTGGACACGGATCGTAAAAACCACTCAAATTATACTGAAATAAACAGAGGTACAACGTCAGTAAGCAGAAACATTAATGGGATAATTTGTTTTCTTAGAAATAAGGGCTGCATTCATGTTTTTTTTAGTACCATAATCTTAAGAGAGCCCTTAGGCGACACCTTGTACACTAGGGGTTGAAGCTAAGTGTATATCTGCCATGCATTCAAGTCAGTACAAGGGGTAGAACTGCTGACCAACTCACCTTATTTACATCAGTAAGAAATAGCCTGGAGTCTTTGACTTGACACTGGACCGGAATTGTGACATCAATGACAGATGGCTTATTTTTGCCAGGAATGTAATGATCTGTCATATCCATGGAGACGAGATTGCCATACACTGCAGAGATAATTATCAGCCCTAAAGCACAAAAAATATTTTTAAACTATTTTTTTAGCTCAATCTAAAATTCCCAGACCATTTTTCTTACTCACTGTTTTATTATTCTCTACAAGGTTCACACTACTAGAAGATTATAAAATTCCAGGTGTTTTCCAGGGTATAAATATAAAAATTCCAGGACTCTTAACTTTGAAA
>WUAP02154775.1:0-10482 GCA_015163945.2 Stichodactyla helianthus
TATAACTTCAAGATGCATCAGTCAAACTCTATAATTTCTTTTGGTCATAGAACAGCTCACCTCATGTAAAATCTATACTGACTGGATACTGAGAAGATTGTCAGATGGGTCATAGGCACTTTAAGAGACTATAAAATTGCTATTCGTTACTGCATCTGTACAATGGAACGGCTGTACATCATGATTCAAATACATGACAAGTGTTCGATGATTTTCCTTATGTGGCAAGGTAATCATAGTCAGTTCACAGAGCAACACAAAAGTGGTCAACCACGATACACAAGATGCAAAAGTTGTTGTAGAAGCTAAACGTTTCTTTTTTATTGTACCTCGTGAATTCTAGTAATTTTTTTATTGTTATGTTGGTTAGACGTGCAAATGCAATTTGTTTTCCAGTTTGATTTCGATGCTACTCCTAGATAAAGAGCACAGATACAAGTGTACCGTTTATTCGCAGTCAAGGAAGCCCGCCATTTCTTCTTTTAGCCAAAATTGTTCACGAAATTTTATTCACTATTTACTGGTTTCTTATTCTCGACTTTGAAGGGCACTTTCCATAAATACAACAGCTTGTTACCCTTCACTGCACATAAAAACTATTGTGTTCATGCAAAGCGCCCCTCAAATTTCGTGCAAATGAGCCAAAACGAAATGCTTTATGGGTCGTAAGAAAGCAATGTACTCAAATGGTCAACTAATCACGTTTTTCTTTCGTTCCCAGTCCTCGGTTTCTCTACATGTGGCCGAATGCTAGAATATCTGTGATGGGAGGCGAACAAGCAGCGACTGTCCTTACTACTGTGGCACGTGACCAAAGAGAAAGAGAAGGAAAGACGGTAAGCAGAAGAATGCAAGTAAATGAGATTTAAAAGGGAAAAGGAGAAAAAGAGTAAAGGAAATAGAAAATATTAACCAACGAAGAATCATGGACGTGAAGTTTTAAAAAACATTTGAATTTCTGTCACTGCCAGTTTTCTAAAGAAGAAGGAGACGCCATTAAGATACCAGTGATGGAGCGATATGAATTGGAAGGCCATCCTTACTTCTCTTCATCGAGGTAATGATCTTTATCATTATGAGTACTGGTCAACCCATACATGTACAATACAATAGCAACACCACAATATCATCACCATTACCACCATCAAAACCACCACCATTACCACCATCAAAACCACCACCACTTTCATCCATTATCCACATCACCACTACCACTACCACCTTCAACATCATCAGCATCACCACCACCATTATTATCAACTATTTCCAATATTATCACTCATCCATCTCACCATTACCAACACCAACACCGCCATCATCATCATCATCACCACCACCACAACCTTCACCTTCACCAACACCATCACTACCACCACAACCATCACCACCACCATCATTAACATCACTGCACCATCCCCATCATCATTTATTCCACCGTGCCTCGCCTACACCCTGACCATTTGGTGCCGGTGCAATATGACACATAAACACTAAAGAATTTCTACTTAACTGTTTTTCAGATTGTGGGATGACGGTGTCATCGATCCAGCCGGCACACGTGTAGTCCTGGGACTGAGTCTAAGCGCAGCGCTTAACGCGCCAATCAAACACACGAATTTTGGTGTCTTTAGAATGTAATAACTTAACTAGTGGAAACAAATGAAAAGCAATTGTCATTTATGAGTAGTCAGTGTGGTGCAATTTATTGTTCATTACCGCTCATTGATGTCACTATCACTATTCACCCTGTGAAGGTTTTGTAATGCTGGAGAAATGACAGTAACATGTATGCAAATGGAATATAATATGAAACTGTTAGGTATGGAACAAAAGTCTTCAAGTTGTAGACGTTGCAGTTTAGGGAAACACTCTCAGAGTGGCTACACAGGGGCGGATCCAGGATAATCAAGTCCCGAATATATACGGGCATCCTCAAAAAATTCCTGGATCCGCCCCCGTAATGGCACTAGATCTATTGTTGATCATTTGTTCTATTTTCTTCTATTCACTTTTCTCTCTTACCCACGTACCTTCCCTTCTATTTCCTGTCTCTTTTCTTTCCAGTGCCGTACATTTCTTCCTTTTCTGGGATGGCATAAAAGCTGCGAGTAAATTCGCCATTAAAATTGTCCCCCGACTTGAACTTAAAGCAAAATCTTAAGCAAAATTGGACAAAATTTACTTAGGTGTTTCGTTTTCCCATTTCAGACCACGTGTCATTCCCTTGGGTATTGTTTCTTTGTTTCTTAGTAACGCTGAAGAAGATACGTGCGGATGAGCCTTAAACAAAGAATAGTATTCTCAAGGGATTGACACGTAGTCTGAAATGGGAAAATATTACGCTCAAGTAGATTGGGTCTATTAGGGCCGGTCTTCCAGTTAAAAAATTTAAGACAACTTCTTTCCTTTGAGCCAAAATCCTCAAAAACTATACAAAGGAAAAGACGAATAAAATATGAATGTTAAAAAACGCCAGGCGGACTCCAATCGTTTAATATTTTATGGCCTTCTTTAACGAGAACAGAGCAAATGTGAAAAATCCTGAGCTGTTAATTTTACCATTTAATCATTACAACATTATTCTCCTGTTTTTTTTATTTTGAAACAAAAACCTAAGTATTATAATTATTATTCTTGCGAATTTAAGAACGAATTTTAAGGTATTATTTGTAACATAGAGGTCTGCTTTATAAAATCATTGACAGAAAAAAAAGTTAGAATTAGGATTAATTATTCTTAAAACCGCAGCCCAAAGTTGAATTCGTTCTTCGCGATAATCATCTAATATTATTCTTAGTTGTTATTCTTTTCCTTTCTTAAAAGTATTGAATAATTTATATAGTTCAGTTTATAAATTAAATTTAAACCGAAGTTGGCAGTCTCGCTTCAAGATACAGCTACGGATTCTAGTCGGACGACTTTGTACAAGATTTGCAGCCGAATTGAAGTTTAGACTATCGTGTCAAACTAAACGATCATTGCCAAAACCAACTTGGTAGTTTCAACAATGGTAAATATTGAGATTTGCTTAAGCTATTAGTGTTATCATTTTTATTAGTTGTCATATCGTTTGCTGTGTGCAGCTGTTATTCTACGCGATATAACAAGCAACACTGTAAAGTGGCGAGTACTCTTCATGTCAAACCGCAAATTTGTAGTTAAGCTTTTCATTTTTCATATACCTGTAATTTGATTCACAAAATACATTATTTGATAAGAAGTTGGTCTGCTTATTCCTATTCTTTTCTGAAAAACCGTACGAAAAGAAAATCGAAAAAACATTATAACAGGACTTTTGTGTATAACTCAGATATACAAAAACAGCAAGCGAAATAATCTTTTTAATGTCACCGGTTCGATTAATTAAAAGAATTACAACGTAAAATTAAGCTTATCTGGTTTGTTTTTCATAAACATCTTTACATTTTTCATAGATTTTCTAATCGCTGTATCCCACTTTGCGGTTTGGTATGTGCGAGAAAAATCTCCAATTTTGAATTCATTTTTTCATATTTTCAGTATCAGCTAGTTATTATTCCGCTCGATTTTTGGTTCATTTTTGGTAGCTGTTCTCTAATTCCCTTTATTGCGGTAGCTTTTCTGAAACCTCGACAGAATTCAGTCTCAAATATGAAGAACAACCTGCCAACTCCCGCTGAATTATTCCATAAATAAGATTAATCGCTTCCATCGAATTTGTAATTTTTACAGTGACGGTGGAAGTTCGTAGTGCAATATAGAATTATACAAAAAAAAAAAAATGCTTATCTTAATAAACAGGAAACGAACGGTTTTGCTAGGTTCTTTGCATTCTAATTTGTTTAATATAAGGTTTGGAATTAAATGGAACAATTTAGAATGAAACGGGTTGGTAATATAACGGCACAGCGTGAACCTCGATTCCTATAATTAGCAAGATAATTTTCATCTCCTTTTTCGATATGATTTGTAACTTATAAAAGTAGGTCTTCTTCCGACCAATTACATAGCGAGTTTAATATCGAAGAAATTTTCTAACTTTCAGACCATATAAGCGAAAGCAATCCGTTAAGTTTGGAAGAAGTGTGAATTACGAATCATGTCTTCATCGATGGTCTTCACTCTTCTGTGTATGCTGCTGTTACCACGAGATTCAAGCCAAGAAGCTTCAAAACTCGAAGTTAACATTGGTGAGAAAGCATGCCCCGTAACAAATAAAACGAAGTATCATCCGAAATAGAAGGAAAAGGATGGTCTTTCCTGTCTCGTGCTCGCATTTTCCTTGCCCATAGTGGATGATAATGTAATGGTATATCGTAATGAAATAACGTACTAATGATATATCACTTTGATACACCTTTACGGCATAAGCATGAAAATGATGCCTAGGGGCTATCACAATCAAAAATGGTGGCGAAGTTGACTAGCAATGTATTTTCATCTCACAAATGTTGTACAGCTGAACTGTAATAAGAACATTACTTGACTTTCCGTGCACTTTGCTTCAGATTAAGATTATAAAGCCAGCTGCAGTATCATCAAAACCATGTACTAAAACATTATCATTTTCTTACTTTAGTGGTACTTGAACCCACCTCTCGTGAGGTAATGACGTCATTACGTTATGCAATCAACAAAACTACATCCGGGAATTCATCTGTGGGCTTCCACCTTAGTACGAAATCCATCGTACTTGGCCAAACTGACCTGTTCCAATATGGTAATGAATTACTGTAAGAATGTTAATCGAGTCTAATAATGCATCTGGCCCCTATAAACCGACCGCCCTTATTATTTGACCAGTTAGCAACGAATATCAGATATTATAGACAGAGGCGGATCCAGGAATCGTAGAAAGGAGAGCTGGAAAACGTCTGCGTTAAAGGAACCTCTATGACTAACCAGAGGAAATCTTGGGGGATCCCAAAATAAAGCTCCCCCCTAAATCTGCCCATGCATGCAGATGAGATGCAAAGGATACAATTGACCACTTTCCCTACAACAGTTCACTGGTCAAACACAAAGCATTCCATTGAAGGTGCGAGGTACATATTTGAATAATCTTTTGAAACGACCTTGATGCCTCGATTGAATGCGTTGTGTTTGACCAGTGAACCGATGTATGGAAAGTGGTCAGTAAGCATCGTTGACCCGATAGCCTCACTTGAATGATTCGTGAAACAAAAGAATATCTCATTGCGGGCTCAACTGTAATAACAGCTATTCCCGAACTGTCCATTGACGGTCAGTATTTTAAGTAAAATCCCTTATATAAGCGGTCATTAATAAGACAGGGCGGGGAAGGGCTGGTGCATTTTCCTTTTTATGTGCATGTTTTTAAGGGTCCCCTCTCCTTTCATACTGCAAAAGATCTGTTGTCCTCCACATGTTTCCATATATATATATATCAATTATTTCAGTTTTGCTGATGAAGGCTGAATGGCCGAAACGTCCAATTAAACAGTATCTAAGTTACAAGTTGATCGTCTTGGCTTTCTCTTTATTTCACTTATATATCAGTTTATATATATATATATATATGGAAACATGTATATGTTAATATAAACCCCCCTGAAAGGCCTGCACAGATTTTGGGCCGTCCGACATAAACTCAAACCCAGATCGGAACATCAAAATCAAAGTTACAAAACCTGAGATATATTTTTTTCCATGTAAAACAAATTTAAACACACAGACAATCATGATTCAGTTGTTACTTGCCTTAGAATTTCCAGTCTCAAAAGAACAAATAGATAATAAATCCTATTGTCCCCTTTGCTCAGCTTCACTCATGAAAGACAACGTCACAGTCTTCATTCAAGATGACAAGCTTTCTCAGATTTCTTGCATAATAAGTGCCCTCACACGATCACCGCTGATCAGCTTAGGCAGCAAGCCCCTCGAGATTCGCGGCATTGATCAATGTCGTTACGTGATGTCGGTATCAGCGAATTCAGAGAGCTTTGTTCTGGCTACCAAGGACTTGGTCAAGATGAATCCTAGCTGGAAGAAGATTTTCATTCTGTATGAAAGTAAGTCTTGGCAAATATTGAAGTGGAGTCTCTTGGTGTTTAAATCTGGGCAGGCAGGGGCGGATCCGGGGGGAAGGGGTGCAGGGGATGCACCCCCTGCCAACCCCGGGTTGAACTTTTTTTGCAGTCAATAGCCCACTTCCGAGATATCCTTCGCTTGTCACGCACAAAGATTTCAATGTGAGGCTTCGTGCATAATGCTCAGTGATCCATAAGAGGAAAACGGAATAAATCTAATTAGCACGAAGCCTTGTAATGAAACCTTTGTGCGTGACGAGCGAGGCATATCTCGGAACTAGGCTAATAGATTAAAGTAAAGTGATTATAGATTAAAGTAAAGTGAATGCGTTTGGTGTGTATATATAGAAAGGATAAAGAGAAAAATAACATTAAGCCCTTGGTTCGATTGCCGCCAAGGGCTTAATGTTATTTTTCTCTTTATCCTTTCTGATTATAGATTAATATTATTTACTTTTTGTGCTCGAGTCTTGATTTTAAATGACCGTGCAGCCCCTCACACCATTAAAAAATTCTGAACCCGCCCCCTGGCGGGATTCCTTCATGGATTGATTGGTACGGCTGTCAACAAGACAATGATTAATAGGCCAAATCCACGTAATGTTTTCCCATTTCAGACCATTTGTCAATCTCTTGAGAGCACGATTCTTTGTTTGAGGCTCATCCATATTAACATATCTTCTCAAGCGCTACCGAGAAACAAAGAAACAATACCCAAGGGAATGACACGTGGTCTGAAATGGAAAAACAAATACGCCCAAGTGGATTTGGTCCATAGCTGGAGATCTTCAACTGTTTAATAACCGTAAAATACCTTAGAATCCTCCTACGAATTTTATAAGGAAGGATTCGAGTCTCATTTCAGGCTTTATGCATTTTTTTTAATAATTAAATTATTTGGGACCCTATACGTGATGCTGAAGTGCAGTATGGCAGTATTTACTGCTGTTGTGCAACTACTTGATTATTTTATCTTACTGTATGTTTAGTGGACGAATCTACACAAGTTGCTCGGCTACAACTCGAACTGGCCAGCGAGAGATCCAGGATTCATCTTCTATTGATGGAAAACAAAGCTAATGAGACGGACGCAGGTCTTCTGCAGAGAACGTGGAAGACAATTGTAAAAAACAAACCCCAGGCTATCATACCTTTGGTTGCAGATGATATTCTCAGGAACTTATTACAAATGGTACGTGTTGTTTAATGAGTTTCCTGAACGCCCACCAAACAGGCAAACAACAGTTTCATTTTACCCCTTCAAGATCCTTTCTTAAAGACCATTCATACTAATGTATATTCTGGAAATATTATAACTTCTTCCAAGGAATGAATTCACAAAAGAACATGGCCTCCATGTTAAGGTGGATATATCAGAACTTACTTAGGAAACGAATAATCTTTTACTAAACTAAACCAACTTTGAGGCTATGTGTCGAACGAAAACCATAAATCTGCAGTGTGATGGCCGCGCTAATTTTATTTTTTTCCCCTCCTTCATTTGAATAGAAAACATGTTCCCTGCAAGTTCCACTGAGGTGGCTGATACAAGGAAAGGTTGGTAGGATATGATATACACAGTACTTAAGCGCGCTACAGGCAGCCCGTGCTCGATATTACTACCTCTGTGTGTATGCAAGTTTAGATAAACCGATATAGTTTCCTTTTCCAAAAGAAAGATCTTCCCAAAACCAAGCGACTTACACATATTTTCATATTGAAATCTAAAGATTCCGGTAACAATGTTAAGGTAACCCTTCTGACAATATTCTCAGTATTGATTTTACATGGGAACAGCTGTTAAATGATCCCCCATAAAATTATATAGTTTGAGTGCGGCTTCTTGAAGTTATAAAGGTTTAGTCCATGCCACATCGTAATGACTGTGACGCCAGAGGAGTCACATTATCAAAAACTTAACTAATACAGATAAATTGAATTTGAAATACATAATTGTTTTACCCATGGCTCTTAAAAGAAATTCTTGCAAGTTAGTTTTCACACAGTAGCCCGTGTTTCGAATAGTCCAGTTTTACTTTGCATAACCGGCTGTTTGTAATGACCACAGACTCATTTGTACAGGCTGAGCCTCGTTTATAAGTAAGTTATTCACAGATAATAGTGAAAGATCGTGGAATTTAAAAGTGTTTGTATTGTTTAAGTTGTACATTCTTCGCATTGCCGTTGGTATTTATGAATTATTTGCTCTTAAACGAAGCTAAACCTGTACAAATGAGTCCGTGGTCAAGGATTACAGCGGTAATTATGGAATAGGATACAGGACTAACACAAGGAACAACAAATAAACATAAACTAATCCTCTGACGTCACAGTCATTAGCATATGGCATGGAAAAACCTTTAACTTTAAGAAGCTGCACCCCAGCTATGAAATATTTTCGGTCATTCATTCAACAGCTGACCCAATGCAGAATCAATGCTGAGAATTTTGTCGGAAGGGTTATAGACACTTTGAGAGCGCCTTTGATTTCCCAGGTTCGTTTTTTTTTTAGCTTCCCAGAAACCTGACCTCAGTGGGACAAAACATCGTTATCGCATTTCAGTTACCAGTGATCAATGAAAACGCCACACAACAACTGAAAATGATTCTTAAAAACAGCGGGTCTTCGTCATCAAGAGACACGTGGTTAGAGGTGAGAAAATCACCGACTCTGTTGTCTGGAACAAGCATTCAATGGGTTAAACGCAAAGCCAAACTGACCCATTTATAATTTTTCTGATATTTTTTTGACCTACCTGTACCACTACATTCTGTCACTTTCAAGCAACATTTTACATCTTTAAACTCTATCAATATTTTTAGTCATACTCAAATAGTTATTCTTTGTATTCAGGAGAGTGCTATGCTGTCCCATGATGCTTTACTGTTGGTTGCTGAGGCAACCAGTGACGTCATCCTGGATAGTCATTGGAATGTTAGTGTAAACACGTCCAGTTCTCTTCCTACAAAGGGAGAATTGCTCATGCAATACATCATAAAAGTTAGTCTTTTATACTAATACAGTGATCATTCTTGAGCTATGTGGTTTCTCTTTATACTATTCTTATATATGATATTTCTTTTTAATCATGCAAGTGAGGCTATCGGGTCAATACAATGCATGCTTACTGTCTCATTTGCATGATGGGATAATCTCAACCGCTGGGATCATTAATATCTGCCAGAATAAGCAAGAAGTGTAAACTTTAATATTTACGATTACGCAACTTGATTGGGATTAGAGCAGATTTCACATGACGGTGAACAGCTCTCGCAACAACGAGTCCGGTCGTGACACGGTCAAGACACGGCAAGTCACGTCAAAATTTTAGAAAACATCATGGTCGCGGCAAAGCACGCGCTTACAGTACAAGCATTTTCCTCCATCTTTCCAAGGGTACTGTGGCCTGGCTGTCCAGGCTTTCAATAGTTCTGTTAATTCTGTAACAAGTTATTTATTTTTCAAACCACTGATGAACTTTAAATGAGATTTGGGCATTTTTCTTTGCAGACGAGCTCTGATGGTTTGACTGGTACAACCAAGATAAATTCCCATCTGGAACGAGATGTAGGAGAACTACAAATACTGAACTTACAGAACAATAGAACTGTTAAGGTGAGTGCTTCTCAATACACATACGCAAAGGGATCGTATTACAATTCTCTCCTGTGGGAATGCCTTTCGTTAAACCACTCTGTTTATAGCAGGCTATAATTTCTAGGAATCGTTCAACGAACTATTGAGGAACGTATACATACTGCGTAACAAACGTGGACAAGCATACACCTTGTGCTTCTCTACATACACACACACACAGATCGTTTTACAGTTGTCTCGTGTAGAAATTCCGTGAGATAAACTTCTGTGTTTAGGGTACGTGTTATGGTTACTTCAAATCATTCAACAAACTCTTGAGAAACGCATCTACATAAACGACAAGCATACACCTTCGTGAAGTTTACCCTATTTCCTTTTTATTTTGCGCGGGTAAACAAGGTGGGACTATATATCATTACTTCGAAAATTAAACAGCGTTTTGAAGCATTTGGACTAAAACGGGAAGTCAAATTTACATGGCAGACCCACAATTAGATAATTACTTTTTTCTATTCTTGCTTAGGCACAGATCTAATTCATCAAAATTAGGATCAGTTCAGGGTCGGATCCACCCCTATCCTGACCCCGACCCCTAGATGAGTTGACGATCTTTTTATAGAGAATTAAGGGACCGGTCATTATTTATAGGGAGGGTGGGCTGGTGCAACAGTGGATATGTCATGTTTGATTTTTCCTGACCCCCCTTTTGTGGGGCACAATTTGTTCTGAGCCCCCCCTTTCCTACATACATCACCAATGTCTGATGACAATATATTTAAGGATGTTCAATATCACCATGGAGTTGGTGACGAAGCCCAGGTTCTCGTACTGTTTGGCAGCGAAAGACAGATTGAT
>WUAP02154786.1:0-25725 GCA_015163945.2 Stichodactyla helianthus
ACACTCAAAACACGAGTTCCCTAGGGTAAACTCCTACTTACCCTAGGGTAAAACGCTTAGTGTAACCGCAGCTATTGAATAAGCAATAATTAATTAATTACACAAGTGTAATATTTCATGAGCCAAGATAGTAATCTCTAAGTACATGTTAATTTTTTTACAATAAAATTAATATGTTATGTATTTTTTTCTTGCAGGATGAGGATATAGTACTTCCAGAAAACCTAAAAGCTGTAATTAATTTTTCCATATAACTGTATTTTTCAGCTTCTATCTTGTTTATTTAAGTGTGTGCTAAGTTTCACTCTTTTTTCAACCATTTCTTTCAGGCTTGTCTCACAGCTGGCCTGAGTGATACCCAATGTACAGCTCTTTTAAGTCGCCTGTCAGATAAAGACATCAAGGATAAACTCAAAGAGACTACACAAAAAGCAATTGATGCAGGGGTAGGAAGAGATAAATTCTCTAGTAACATGCTCTTGTAGATTTCAAGCCATGGATTTAAAATCAAGAAGAATGTAATGTTTATAGATTATCATAAATTGGGCAAATTAAGTACAACCTTACCAAAAGACAGCAGGAAAATCAGTCAAATCCCCTCTATTGTAAGTCATTTTCTAGTATATTGTGTTGTACTTTAACTTTGAAACTTTGTTTCTAATTTCAGTCATTTGGTGCCCCAACTATCATTGCTCACCACAACAATGAAAAACATATGTTCTTTGGCTCAGATCGATTTCTGTTGCTTGCCCATCTATTTGGTAAGTCTTATGGACTTGTTAGGGGCATAGTTATTAACTATGTTAGGGGAGAGTACTAGTATCTTGAAACTTCACAAGAGAGGAGAAAGTGTTATAGGGGTTTAAATCCTGAGTAGGTTATGAGAAAAAATGTCATGGGGCTGTAGTTTTTATGGCTATTTCATGATCTATTTTAGGTGTCCAGTGGGAAGGACCATTGAAGCCAGACAGTTCATCTTTATAGAGTAAAGCTACCAGTGTAGATTCTGATCAACCTCGTATAGTATATATTGGTTATTTGGATGGCATTCTCAGATTTGAAGCAGTTAATGGTGTTTAGAACAGCACAAGATCAATCAAAGGGAGAAACAGAGTTTTGCATCCCATAATATCCTTTATTTTTTCTCAATGCTGCATCTTCAAATAGCATCTGGATATAGTTGTGAATAAGGCCAAAAGAAAGTATTAATAATGATATGTTCTATGAAGCTGCCCTCCTACTCCTACCTTGTTAGTGAAATTGTATTCAGGAAAGGGAAGGATTTAGAGTTACATTATACAATAAAACCTTTTGTTAGCAAACTTTTTCCAAGTCTCCAAAATTCCAAGATAACAAATATAGGTTAGCTTTCCTCTTTAGAAGACCACGCGACGTCTGAGCCGGGCATGTAGAGAATCATTTGATTGCTCGTCCATTAACCTCAATGACATCAAGCACTTTAAAGACTTAATTGAGTTAAATCGAGGTCATCGGCTGTCAAGTTTGATGGATGGCATTTTGATATAACGTGACCTTGTGACTGATCTGTGTGGGAAAATAGCCAATGGTCATGTGAAAAGCATCTCTGGCGATGGTTCATTGAATTCGTGGCAGGAAAAATATCACCTAATCAATGCCTTTTTTATGGGCATTTCTTGTCTTGCACTTTTAAAACTTTGAAAAAATCCGTTTAGTTAGATACCAGAAGCGGTGAATCCGGCGTAATTAGAGGACCCAGAGATAGAGGAGGAGGTCTGATGTGTGTGTGGTTTGTGTTAAGCCACATAGATCATGCAGCACCTCTGATAGTAGATCGTCGTAAAGCTGTTGAACAGAGATCAGAAAAAAATAGCATGCTTTGATGCAGCTATATTCACTGATTACACTGTATGTAAGAAAACTTCTACGCCACTATTTGGTCGGTAACAGGGGATCAGTTTCAAAATATCCGCGTCACTATCGGATCTGTTTTTCAAGCTCATTATCTCTCGTGACTCTTCATGCTTTTTATTAACATAAAAATATTAACAGGAACTTCTTATTGATGTATTTCAGTTTGTTGGGTGATTTTTTGTATAGTAGTGGTTGGATAACCATGTGGGATGTGTCCTGGAGCTTTGATTCTGCTGCTGGGGAGATTCCATGCTTGTCATGTCGCCGGCGGATGTTATTGTCGAATTTTACACGCCTTTTAAGGAAATTCTTGTTGCTCGCTTAGGAAATGCTCAAGTAAATGTTAAGTAAATATGACAATCAACAGGTCTGAGGAGATATGTAGATGATAACGTCTCGGGTGTTATCGCCATCATTGCGCAGCACTTCAATATCTCCGTCATCATAATCATCATCGTCATCATCACTTCAATGGCGCTCAAGTCGAACATCTACATCAGCAATTCTTCCAGGCGTCTCGAACATAAGGCATTTCATTTACCACAGGGTGTACCTTATCTTGATCTAGACCAGCAATAGGAGCAGTGCATGTTACTAGTTTCGTGCAAGCCGTGTCATGTTCATAATTTACTTTTAGCCCAACGCAACATTTTTACATAATTTACTTATAAGAACGCGTAAAGAGACACGTCGAATAAACTAAGGCCACGTCCTCGCGTATCTGGATTCAACAATATCCCGATACGTTTGGCCAGGACGGGGCCTTTAAAGAATCAGCTCTGATTGATCTTCACTATTTCCGAATGCGGATGTTGTATTAAGCCCGTGAAGGGGGGGGGGGGTATTTTTCTTGATTCAGCATTCTTTCTTTGAACCCAAGAATAAAGGACTATAAAATAAAGGTGCTGTTACACTAGGCAATTTTCCTTGCAACATCGTTTCCATATTTTGTCGCGAGACACGTTGCACGAAACATTATTTTCAAATAATCTTTGTTTTCACGTCTCGTCATCGCGGCCGCGGTGATGTTTTTCATGAGTTACCTTTTGTTACATCCTACCAGCATGGGAACCAGTTAACGGGAATGATTGCATCCCATCAATGGCGCTGTAGAACTCGTGTTATTCTAAGATGAGAAGTGAGTGATTGACGAACATGGGCAGCACTGCCTGTGTCAACGATTTCTCTTGGTAAATCGTCACTGGCTTGAGTGGTTTTCACACTTCTTGACGATTACAGGCTGCTTAAGATGATTGGATGATTCGTGCCTACCCACTAGAAACTGATACCACGTTTACCAAAGGTACTCGTGGATCAATCTTACTCGAGAAGCTGCGCTCTGACAAGCTCCAAGTTGTTACGAGAATACGAAACAAGATTTTCACCAACAAGTTTTCAGTTGTTGTTATATCTAGCACTCGACCTACCCAGACACCTGAAAAGAACATTGGAGGAATGCCTAAAGGTAACCATTACATTAACAGTGACTTCAGTTAGGTTAGCCCAGCATTTTTGTCTACATTCACTGATTGTATTTTACGAGACAAAGGTTATCAAGAAAGGAATTTCTCATAACTTGTTTTTTATTTCATCTGTTTTTGACGTTTCTTGTTTTTCTCCTTATTCAACAGCCATAGTGACAATGAAGTTAGTTTGTTTTGTGCTGTTGTTTATCGGTCTTTTGGAGGATTCAAATAACGCAAGCGTCAAACCAAAAGGGAGACAAAGAAGATTCAGAAATCATTACTCCAACTCGGTGAGTAATGTTTATTGTACTATTGATGTGTTAATAATGCTCATATAATTACAACTGGTCTAAATCTAGCTATGGCCCGGTTGGATGAAAGGTTTGACTGATTCAGCCGCCCTGACCTTCAAATAAGGATTTAAGACACAAAAAAGCTTGTGAGAATATCAAAGAACTTAAAATTCCTGGTTCTATGAAGAAGGAAACGGATCAGTTTGAATTTAATTTTAACTAATTTTTTAAAACTATTTTTTATTTTTAAAGTTAGCGTGATAACTGTACATTTTGTATATAGTTTTATATATGTAGATTTAGAAGTGTTTGTCAACTAAAGTTGCATCTGAAAACTGGCAAATAATTTTGAATGATGCTTCAAGTCTGTTGAGTTTGTTACTTGCAAGTGTTAATGGTTTGAATGGGCGCTATCTCTATGTACCAACGGAGTGTTTGCTTTAATCAATTATCTAGTCTTAGTGTTGATTTACAACTTCAGTGCCACAATAACGACTCAATGCTTGTAGAGATATTGTAGAGCAGTTAACTGAAGTCCAAAGAGAATCAAGATGGAACGTTATCTTCTCTCTAGCACTGACACCCACTAAAGCATCATATTCATGTTCAAAAAGATATTTTCACTTAACTCATTTTCTTACGAGCCGCCTCAAAGGCGATTTTGCCTGCTAAATGATCTTGACCAGACTTTGATACGTTTAAGCTCCGCCCATGTAATTAGGAATATTATAGGTTTATTAACAAAACTCTCCTCTTTAATTAGATAGGCGTGGAAAATAGTAGACAGTCCAATAGGTCAAATAAACCAGGCCACTTCACATACTCAGTCTAGCAGCTCAGGAAGTCTGGCAAATGAGAGTTCTTCACTTTTTTGATTGATAACAGAGTTCAAACGATTAGGAGAAGAAACATTGCGTTGAACGATAGCTATTGAGTTAGACGGGAGCATATATTCTATCAGATTACATGTAAAACATTCCGCGTCTCGGCATACAACGAGATTACAACCATAATAGAGAGAGAAATTATCATTACGGCGTGTATATTTGTCGGTAGGCCAACGAGCGGCTGTAGTCGGATGTTGAAAATGAAAACGAACAATCCAGGAGTGGACTTTACTAACCTGAGGTCTTTAATACGGCACTAAAATTAAGATATTAGGTTTCCACTGCTTTGACCTTTTTGAGATACCCATAAATGCACCGTTCACAGGCACACACAAGCAGTTTAACGCTTGCTGGCTTTGCTGATCCCTATTCCAAACCATACTGACCGTCATGAAGTTGCTTCGAAAAAATCTCGCGTCCAGTTTAACTGGAGTTGTTGTGGCTTTTGTGGTGGTTGTTATGAACGTGTTACCGGTCAAGACGTTGCCCACAAACACATCGTGCGTGGAAGGACCTGACTCTCAGGAAAAGGAGAATCTGACAAGGCGCTTCTGCAATGATACCCGTGTAAGCAAGAATTCTGGTCGACATTTTTTAGTTAGCCACTATGAGTAATAGTATTTTATCCAAAATTGTTGTTCGCACCTAATATCAACTATATCGGTTCTTTCTTCAAATTACTACAAGGAATACCTACGACTAAAGGTTCAAAACGTGAAAAAGCTTGAACGAAGTAGCTAAGTTTAATTAATTTGCATTTATTTGTTGAAAGAAGATTTTCTGTGCGCCCTGGATCTTAATCCTCTACGAAATATAACTAGTCGGCTGCCTTCGGTGCATGGGCCAAATAACATGAATATTAGTTAAGCAATTGAGCATATCACACAAGAAACTCGATACGAAAACCAATGGACTAAAAAAACAAAGATAATTAAAGAAAACTAATCATTTGATTGAATCCGTTAAGATTTGTTTGCTTGCGGTTAAATATTAATATCCAAAATAACATTAAATACTTGATGAGCTTTAACATTAAATAGTTTCACGAAAAACTATCGAGAAACGCTGTAATCTGAAAATAAGTCACTGAATCCGATATAACGACACGTTATTGCAGGCTTTTAAGTGAAAGAAATTTTCGATACGCCGATTTGAAAACGTCCAAAAACAAACTTTCTCCTATAAAAAAGAATGCGCAATAAAGATTTTTTTAAATGCAGAATGTGAAATAAGTATAAGTTTTGCGATTCAAGTAGATTATACTTTCCTCCGCTCTGCCCTACCCAACTGTCTTCATGCTTATCCCAGTATTTCATGAAGACAGGGCGTAATATTTTTTGATCAAAATTTTTGTTAATCTTGTTTTTACTTTATACCGATTGTTTGCTAAGGGATCCATCAGAATCACTAGCCGAGTTCTCGTCGAAAAGGATGAAATATTCAGTCTTTAATATTTATTTGCATCAGAAAAAAGTAAGAAAAGTTTAAGCCGTGTCTTACATCACCCAAGAAATGAAGCAACAAAAACTCGGCAGTTTATTTCTCTTGATAACTCTTCTTTCAGTAAAAAAATTAAGAATTATTCACCCCCAATGCTTTTTTTTCCCTGCGTAAATACAGATAAAAGATTCTTTTGTACCTGGTATCAGACTCATAACTCATGAACATACTTTTACTGCCTCGTTTTTTCTCTAAAGGAATGCTAGCAATTAAATGGACTAGACTCCATCGTTCACTGTTTCGTCTAGGGACAGAGTTCAAAGCCCAGCGACAGTGGTTGGGGAATCAATCACTTGCTGAAATATTATCACGCAGCCGTCCAAATTGTACGGACCACTTAAAGCTGCGATGGCGCGTAAAGCTGTTTTGTATAAAACAGGAAAGTTACAGGCACAAACCCAACGTGTGAAAACATTAATTTTAATTTCAGTAAAGTCGATTTAATGTGAGGTGATGAGGGTATTGCTTTCAGGAAACGTGCAGGAATTACTTACTGGCTCTCTACATTAATCGGCTATATACTTGTAGCTAATGAGTAAGACGAGTTTGTATGTTTATTACAGCCGCAATCCACAGAAATAACAAATGATAATCGTAAACTTGATTCTTATGGGAGTTGGACGAATTTCCTGGGACATTCAACTAATCCAAGAAACAGCAAAAAAGGAGATCGCGGGAAAGGAAAACCACGAGTCAAAATAACATCCTCGGTAAGCAAGACAATACGTGATTAATAACAAAGATAGTACATCATATCTGCTGCGCACTGGCGGCTGAGAGAATGACTAATCTATCACGTGACTAGACGCGCACTGATAGACGGGAAATCTACTCCCTTGTGACTATTGGGAAGGGGTTTGGTCCCGTGAGTTGGTGCGCAGTTACCAGTTTCTCCCGCTTAAGCGCATTATGGTGGTTGCTATGGCAACGATCATCCATGCTGTGGCTGGCAATGAAAAAGATGCGCAAGGAACCTAATGATCCTTTTGATTGTCATCACAACTTGCGAAACAAAAATTGTAAGCGGATTATGTAAGACGAGTTAGTGGTTTGTGGCGAGTTACCCACTGATTATTGAAAGTAACTGAAAAGACTTATTTTGTACCTGGATCAGAGAAAGACTACTCCTCCTTGTCCCCCTGGACCACCCGGCCCTCCCGGCCCCCGGGGACCCGCCGGTGCTATTGTTACTGAAGCACACATGATGACGGAGTTCCGTAACCTTGTACGAGGTGAGTCCTGCAGTCGAACCAGATCAGCCATTTTTGGTATCTGTACGTTATCAAGAGAAAATGAGGTAAGAGAATAGGAATCCCTGGTACCCCATCATATCAGCCCTTCGTTTTATTTTTAGAACAAGACCTACTTGTGTGATTAACTGTGGGACATCGCCTCATACGATCTGACCAATCATGTTCCATTTTAAAACTAAATACGAACCTAAAAATAGAACGAAGGGCTGATATAATGGGTAAAGAACCCAGTACCAGGGATTCTTTCTCTTACGTCATTTTCTCTTGTACGTTATCAAACCACTTGGTCGGATGGTTTTAACATGATTTATCTTTGCTCTGAAGAATCTGCACAGAAAAGGTCCAGAAGACTCGCAGATGTAAGTTTGAAAAGAAGCTTTTGTCTCTGTTTTAATTCACAGGTCGTAATATTAATATTGTTTACTTTCTTTCCATAGAACATCAGCCTGATTGCGTCTGGAATACCTGATCTTGTGACAGCTTTCCACGTTGAGCTGAGGAACGAGTTGCAAATAGCGAAAAAAACTTTGCACGAGTTGAAAAACTACAAATCACACGTATGAAAAAAAATATCAAGAAAGATGGACATTTACCTGTAGACATCTTAAGGTCCTGTACAATAATTTAGGATTGAGGTGGTTTTTTTTCCCTTCAGTTTGGTAGTTCAGGGACGTTTGCACGTGGTAACGACATCGACTACAAAAATGGCCGCTACATCGCTCGATACACTGGTGTGTACCAATTCTCCTGCAGTCTTCATGCACTACGTGCTAGAGATGCCAACCTCAGGCCACGTGACAGCATCAAATTAAGAATCTGTATTAACTCTCTTTGTGATCACAATACGTAAGTATCTAACCCCCTACCCCCACGGGAACATACTGTCATCTTGTATCACGTGATAAATTACAAGTTTCTATTTTTAGTTCTCTCCTCACGGTTACTGGTCTGAACAGCAACAGTAAAATCTTCACGACTTCTTTACATGGAATCCTCTTACTCAAGGTGAATAGAAAATATTCAAAGACTGATGCGCATCAGCTGACAAAAGTTCTCTGAGCCTCCGGTCCAATGTCAATTCCAGAGCCGCTCTTTCTTACTGCGCATGCTCGAGAATGATATCACCTACACGGCCCTTCTCATTGAACGTTAACTGCTTTCGTTTTTTTTTTTATAAATTTTTTAAAATTAATTAGCCATTACAACTAGCCTATTAAACGACCGAAATCGAAAGCAGGACTGCTAAAGAACTCGTGCTGCAAAGGATTGTGAGGTAGAATGGAAGGACAAGATCATTTCCTTGAAGCAAAACCTTCAATTTATACTGGCCCCGAAGCGAAAATGGGCGCGAAACTCCTGGAAACATCAAATGACCTCATTATTGATGCACTTGTTTTCAGGCGGGACAGTACACCTCTGTATTTGTTGAAAACAGCTCAGGTAATCCAATCACCATCTCCAGCCAGTCTTCATTCTCGGGACTGCTTTTGGGAGCATAAAATGGAATCGTAGGTAGCATTGCATTCCTTTAACAGACAAGTTGATGCCATAATCATTAGTATGCTAGGCTGAGATCCCGTGAATCCATCCACAGATTGGTGTTAGTGGACAATAATCAATAGAATAGCTGATGTAAATAAGACCTTTGTAGAATGCATTCAAGATATGAGCCACCGTTTCATTCCTGACAAAGTGCTGGAGATAGAGAAAGAGAAAGATAACTTTTGTAAGAACCCCACGGCAACTTCACGGAAAAATCCAGAGTTTTACATATTTAGTAACCAATAAGATAAATTATCGACAATGAGGTAGAAACTGACGCCTTTTTCTCACCCAATCACACCGCGTGGCATCTGTTAGGATTCTCTTGGTCCTGTCTGTCTGTCTGGCGAACAAAAATCTTCCATTGCAAGGTTTTGAACTTAGTTATCCCAAATACAGTTTGTTCTTTTTCAAAACTTCAGTTCTATCTTAATTATGTCAGTTTTTACCTCTGATGTACATTTAACCACTCAGTAGTACTAGAGTTAACCAGCTTGGTCAACTGGACACTCAAGGCATCGAATCATTGTACGATGTAAATTAGTTTAAGTAATTTAATCAGTTGTGCAGCGATATTTTTGTATTCAAGGTGATTTGCATGTACGCGCCTCTGTCAAGCTGATAATAAACTCTCCAAACAAACTGGAACATGAACCACGGCTTGAATAGGTATTGGTACACAATGTTTGCTCTTCAAGAACTTAGGAAGACTGTTAAGGAATTTGTTCCGCATTGACTTGTGGGACCGCCATTGAAACATCACCGAAACAATCCCACAATTCCAGGCGGGCATGTTCGTTACCAGTATATCTATCAAATCATTTGACATCTACGTATATCAAATCATAGCTTTTATTTGATATAACTATAAAAATTCCTCTATACAACAATTTACAATTGATTTTCTGAAAACCTGCCCAAGGCAATACTAAATTTACAACAGTGGTCAGTTAGGCCGTTTTCTTTGAGACGCAAGATCCACCGTGAACAAGTCTTATGCCTGTAGCCAGTGAAATCGTTCAAACTACATGGACTCAAAGTTGAAATAGATTTACATTAGTTTAAGTTGTCCTCCCCGATCCTTTAGTTCCTATTCTTGCCTCTGTTTTACTTCGGTTTGGTAGAAAGAGAGAGAACAAAGTGATGGCACCACTTAACCCGTGAAATAGAAACTAATAGTTTAAGTCTAATAGACAATTAGACACAATTAGAAAACAATGTTATTAGTGCCTACTAACTTCTCTTAGTCTAATAAGTATTTCTCGGGTTAAGTGACATCACTCTACTGCAGGATCTGGTTTCAACGACAAACTTTGATTTATTACCATTGTTTCCGATTTAAAAAGTCGAGAATTTGTTTTAATGAATGTTTGTGATAAAGACCTACTGGCAAGACTTATACTATTACGGTGATGTTTTTCGAAAACAGTCAAGTCTTTTAAATGGGAGGTGTAAGCGGACGTACCTAATACGCATGCTCTAATTATTTCTAACTTTATTGTGCACAGCCCAGTTGATACTAGTTTTCCAGCTGTTATCAAGAGCCTCTTTCAATCGCTTATTAAACTGCTTGACTGCCTCGTCTTCAGTCACCTCGAGGTTTAAAGTTTTCCTGAGGTACCCAATGTCATTTGGAGTCCGCAGTTCAGGAATCCCAGCAGATAACATCATGACGAACAGATTGATCAACAATGAACCTTTACGACGAAGAATCAGGAATGCCTGTTCGCAAATCCTTCTGAATCTAAAAAGATAAAACAATTAGTGACAATTAATTGAATAGTTGTAATTCGATCCAATCAGCCTAAACGAGAATAGCCTTCCATAGGAATCCGCTGATTTGCTAGAGCGTCATAATCAATCCCATAATTTAATGTACGAGTTCCTTTCTAGTCCTCCATCACGTTTTTACATCAGGCACTCGCAAACGATTCAACGACTGATTATTCAGTTGATGAAAATGAACCAGTTAACGTAGATGATGATGATTTCACACAATCTTTTCACTTACTCCTGGAATTCTTCTGTGTCTTCGGGTTTTCTGTCACTTCTTCCTTTGGTTATCACATGTACAAAGTGATCCGTCAAGACAAAAGGGACTCGCTCTCGGCGAATACCAAACTTGCTCTTGAAATTGCCCAGAAAGTGACCAAAGTCGATGTGGAAGAGCTGCAATCAGGTAGCAAGTTTTAGTATCCACCAAACTGTGGTCTATCGCAAAATCCTGCATTCCGCATTGGCTACTCTAGTAGGGGGCTATTCGTAATAGCTTATGGTTGAGAAAAGCGCCGGTTTAGAAAAGAAAAACAATGGCGGCTGAATCGCGATCTGCAGACGTTTCTTATTATAAGTTTGACCTACAAGTTGGTGGATACTAAAACAATTAGACCTCTCGCCCTCATGGGCCACGAGTCAAAGACCGAATGACCCGTAGCCCGAATATTAAATTGTACCAAAAGGTAATTGTTGAATAGCTTTATTGTATGTCGTATAACAGGGAAATTGAATACCGCACTGACTTCTGAACCAATCAGAAGCATGAAAACTTACGAAACCATGACTATTGAATGGCTTCCTAAGTGAACCAATAAAAGGGCGGGATATACGAACCATCCAATCACGATCCCGCACATAGAAGGTTCTGCTGTACAGCCTCGCTGTGATGGTGTGTGATGGATATCTAAGTGGTTATACAATCCTTACCTGTCCTGTCTCGGACACCATGATATTGTCACTATGTCTGTCACCTACTCCCAGTACATATGTAGCCACACAGTACCCAGCACATGAAACTGTGAACCTGCGTATTGCCTGGTTCAACCTAAAAAAAAGATAAGTAAAACAAATCATATTAATTCAATCCTCACAATTAATTATTTTCTGGGGCTGTATTTTGGAATTTAATTTTGTGTTAATCAACAATAAGCGTAACCAAAAGACTAAAGATACAACATTCAGAGACGTCGTAAACCAAATAAACAAGACACCGCTAGCTGAGATACGTTATCGGTAAAGACCTGTTGATATACAAAGAAAGCGCTAAAGTTTACCAACCATTAAAATACTTACAAATGGCTTATCCAAGGCTACGGTATAACATGTCCTCCATAAGACACAGTGATGTTAAATCTGATGATACGGTTAAGCTGCTCCAAAAATGTAATTCTACCATTGCGATTGACGGCTGAGCCAGAATACTAAAGGGACCGGTCATTATTTATAGAGGGGGGGAAGTGGATGTGCCGTGTTTGGTTCTTCCTGATCTCCCTTTTTGTGATGCACAATTTGTTCTGACCCTCCCCCCCCCTTCGTACATACATCACCAACGTCTGATGACAATATATTTGCATAAATTTCTTTAGCCCCCCTTTCTCCTTGCATAAAAATTGGTGACCCTCTCCCCCCTGTAATAAATGGCTGGTCCCTAAAGACTACACACGAAAAGATGGCGCACACTTTATCATTTGGTTGTTCAAGAGTGTTTTACTTACTCGTCTTTTCCTTGGTTAAAGCCATTCAACCAATCCAGAATACAGCTTTTAGTAAAAGCACCAGATATCGCTCCTTGTCTTGTCTGTATCTTGGCTACAGTTTCTGCATTATCCACCACTTGAATCATGCCGATGTTATTACCAGTGCACAAACAGCCATAAGGGATCATACTGAACACAATAACACAACAGTATGGGATGGATGTAACTATGGATACCGGGAGGTGTGGTTTCAGGAGTGATACAGAAGGGGGGGAGGGGAGAGAAAGGGGTAAAGATTACACCGTTGCTATACCAACGCACAGGGTGACCACAATCCAGAATAACTTACTCTAAATCTAGACCATCTTGTTTCCAGAGACGGTCCATGATCTTAATCAACTGTAGAGTCAACATGTCTTGACGCAAGTCTGAAAGACGAAAAAGAGTGATTATTCTTCATAACAGTAAAATACGAGTACGCCAAAGGGTCTACTGACCGTTTTTATTGCGATGGTCTTATAAGATGATTGACACACACTTACCATCGCCACTCTTGAAGATTATTCGCACTGGACCTCCCAGTTCATCGAAGTTTTCAAAATCAAGCCACAGCGGTTTCATTTTGGAATTCATAAACTTACATTTCTCGACCCTGAAAGTTTTGGTAATAAAACACATTATACACGAATACCGATTCATATACTGTTTCTACGAAAGGCTCGAACACAAAATGCAACGTTGCCCGCGACGTTTTTGGCAACGGGAAAATCGCACCATATGTCCACCCGTGCAACTGTTGCGCACGATGCCGCCGGCGATGTTGCAGAAGTAAAAACGAGTTCTTTTTTACAGGCGGGCACACGATCTCCCGTTGCATGCAATGCCACATCGTGTATGTATCCGACCCTTAACGTACAGTAATGGAATAGACCTCCTTAGCTTCATAGTTTCTTTACCCATTTCAGTCCAAGTGATGTCACTCTTGGGAGTTGATTCTTTCGTATGTTAATATTTTTACACGTTCATCATAACAGAACGATTCCCAAGAGAATGTCACGTAGTCTGAAATGGGCAATTTGCATCCGAAGCTGAAGAGGTCTATTCTTGGAACAAAAAAAACATTCATAAGCGACTAGTAGCTTCTCCCGATAACAGTAGACCGATCCCCCGATCCATAGATACTGTTGCTACGTCCGGACAAGCCTACACGTTTGATCGAGATTGCGCTATAAAATAAATGTTGATTACTAAAAATTATATAAGGTTTAGTTTTATGTTTTGTAACGCGGGAAAACATTGACACAAATAGCCAATAAATGTTTAAATGTCCCTGAAATCTTGAGGTTTGTAGTTTTGTTTGTCCGACCCTCCATATTCTTTGGGGAAAACTTTACGCTCTCATTGGTGGAGCTAGTGTTGGCGGGATTGGTCTATAGTTTCCCCCACTATCTGCATAGCAACATCTGAAATACTAGCTAAGAACATGGAAATAAAAGTGTTACAATTATCGCACTAATAGTATTCGTGGTATTATTATAAGAAACCAACGAACCTTAGTTTTCTAAGTTTGTAGGTTGGGTCGAGAGGAGATGTTAGCTTGGAAAGTGCTTCTTGGTAGGTTTTTTGAAGCAAACATTCACGCATTGTCTGTAGACCTTTCTCCTTTTTATTGCTGTCCACGTTGTAAAGCAAACTTGAAATCGTTTTTAACTTATTCAAGGCTTCAATCTGAAAGACAAAAATCACAATTTTATCTTCAAATACCAAGTTGGTTATTGATGCATAGTTTTGAATGGGGAGAAAAGAATATTAATTTCTAAGGGTGGAGAGGGTTCACTGGAAAAGCCAGATGTTATCCAATCAATGGTGTCTCAGACAAGCTTCCTGGAGCAATGAGATTTCTTTCTATCTTTAAGGGTGGACCAACCAACCTGTTTTTGCAGGCTTTTCATGTGTTCAGATGCTCCTCTCAAATATGCCTCCAACATCAGACCAAATCTCACAGATACTTCAGGATTGTGCATTTCAGCTCTCAAAAGCCAAAACAGAGAATGTCCCAGTACTTGATTGTTGAGTGCTCGCTTGAGGATAAACATTGCTAAATCACAATCTAAATATGATTCATATTTCAGAACCTGAATAAGAAAGGAACAATTAAATTATGACATAAATATCATTAACATTAGGGAAAAGAATCAATCTTATGAAGTATAAATGAAGAGCAAACCTCCAATTTTTAGACCCATCTCCAAGGCTGCTCAAACTTTCAATGTCTCCTCTCCTTTTTAACCTATATTTCTTCTAGTAAGAAATGAGACCCCCCACCCAGCCCCATCTGAGGTCCTTGGCATTGGACTTAACCTCATTAGAGAGAGGCAATGTGGTACACAATTACCTGCCATCATGGGGACCACAATATATATTGTAAAATGTATGATAAATATCCTCTGCCTGAATAACATACCTGGACTAGTTGTAACAAGTACTGGCCAAGGTCTTCATTACTAAAACAAAAAACACTTTTTTTTAACACATCTAAAAAGATTTATTAGAAAGTTTAAAAATTGCATTTATGTACTTAGTATGAAACTACATAGTAGCAGTTTACATACCTCATCTTCTCAAGACACCTTACAGCAAATTCTCTAACTTTCTGGTCAGCATAATTACAGTCTAGAATCTCCAATGCCTGCTCTGGGTCTAAAGGACTCCAGATCTGAAGGAGCACTTGCATCTGTAAAGAGACTTTGAGTGATTAACTCTAATAATTCATGAAAATGTTTGCCTTAAGGTCGTCATTCAGTCATTTTGTCTGTACAACACACACACACACAAAAGGATAAATGCATGTCCAAATAGCTGCTTATTTATCCCTTTCCTGAATGTGCAGCTATTTGAACTTGCATTTTATCCCTTTTATCTGAAACTATCTGCTGGTGTTGGTTTACCTGTGCAACTTCTTCTTTACAGTTCCACTTCATGCAGCTCAGTAACTTTCCAAGCGCGTGTGGAAAATTTTCTCTGCACTCAATTCTGTAACAAAAGAGAGACTGACTTTTTCTATTCATTGAAAGCATTAAACTCATATTATATTTTGTTCACACTTTACCTTAGCAACCATACAAATTCCTTGTCTTGTTCAAAGATGGGTGCAAGTGGCTCTCTATCAATGATCTGTCTCAAGCGCTCTAATTCAACTTCAGAAAAAGTATTCTGAAATTGTTTAAATAATGTTAATAAAGTGTATGACTGTCAAGTGACTGACCACAAAAGGATGAAGAAAAAAGATTTAACTTACAAAAATATCTGTTTCTGTGTGATCTGCAGCCAGCCCAACAATCTAAAGGTACAATATTTGGTTAATATAACATATAAATACTTTGAAAGTTAACAAAGACTTGCTGTTTTAATACTACATGCGTAAGGTAATTGAGTGCAAGTGTCTTTTCACTTCTGTGGTATCTATATTCATGCATACCAGAGCATCTTGATGCAAGTAGATCAACATATATTTAAAGGGTGATTTTATGTACACATACCATATCATATGGTGGATAAACTACTGTATTTGCATAACGTTGAAACTCAATAAGAAGGACTGGAGAGGTATTGGTGTTAATATTGGACACCACTGTGCCAATAGGATTCAGTTGGTCAGCTATGGTTTCTGTGACTGGCCATGTAACTAGAGTGAGAGGTCCTTGACGAAGCTGGCCACGGAAATCAAACAAAGTTGTGTTGACCCATGCTAATGGAATTGACTCCTGAAATAAATCCAATGAATGTACCATTAACTTTTTCTTGACTTTATAAATAATGGATGGTATTACAGATACCAATACCTTAATATAATTTCATGTCCCATCATGTCAAGCAGAAATTGATACAAAACTTTACTTTTTCATTAGTTCTAATATTTAACTTTTTGAAAAATTTTGGTATGACAAAGATTTTTAGGAGCCTTTTCAAGTAAGCACATAAAAAGTATATTAGGGTCTCGTGCGAAATTTGAGGTTTTCACCTTCTTGAAGTTCAAAACACATATGGTTCTTCAATCTTTTTCAGTAAAATTCTGAAGGTTTTCATGTTAATTCAGTGGAAATTATGTGCATGCATGCTTGTGGGCTCAGAAACTCTATTCAATATTAGCCAGCTACCTTAAAATGTTCCAGTAAATGACTCCTTAAAGGACTATATGTTCTCTTTTACATTATTACCTCTTTTCTCTTTCTCCTCTTGGATTTATACATTCCATATAAGACGAGACAGAGGCGTGCCATTCTTGGTATGTCAGACACAAGTATATCAAAGTTAAGAAACTCATTCCACACTGGAGAAGGACCATTACAAGGGTTTGTATTGTTGATCCCACAAAGAACTTCATTTCCATGATATATTCCTGCACGAACTGTAACCTGAAAAAATAAATTGTCCAGATTCCCTTGAAGAGCTTATTAAGACATATTTCCATGTGGTTGCCTATCAGACTATCAAAGGCTAGTCTCCTACACAGGCACCTGAATGGCAATTATGAAAGCAGTTACAAAGGAGACTAATAAAAGACTAGCACAGCAACAAGTTCATCTTATATTTGGGGTAGGGTGGCATGGGTGGCGTAGCAGTAAAATGTTCACCTCTCACCACTGTGGTCCACAGGGTTGAGTCACTGCTTTGAGCCCTGCAGATGCCACATGTGAGTAGAGTTTGTTAGATGTGTTGTTCTCTCCCTTGCCACAAGGGTTTTTCTCTGGGTTCTCAGGTTTTCCTCCATGAAAATCAACATGTGAGTTTAGAGTTGTATGCTTGAAACAGTTGATGTAGTGGTAGTGTGTGAGAGTGATAGAGCCCCCAATTAAGTGGAAGCACCAGAATGACTAGGCAGAATTTTTTAATTGTTTTAGTCTGTCTTGAGTTAGATAACTTAGTTTCTCTGGTTTCTTAGTTTCATATATCCACAAATCAATTCCATCTGTGTTAGTAATGTACCCTTGCAGTAAAAGTTTTCCATATTTATCTTACTTACTGTCATAGATTCTCCAGTATTCACATTAAAGGCTGATACAATTTTGATTTTCAAGTTTGTATTGATATTCCATAAAGACAAGCTTTGTTCACGTGGAGGTAGTGGTGGTGGTGGTCTGTTTACAAGGTCAATAGATGGCTTCCCTGTCAAGCTAATATCTGTCACTTTTAATGAATCTCTATTCACAAGACACAACGAAGGTCTTTCGCATTTTGCTACACAATCTCTTATGTACTGAAATCCAAACCACATATTACATATTACATGTCATTCAGGAGTGTACTGGAACATTTAGATGTAAAAATCAGTTTCTATGTTGGTTCTCATGATTTGTTCATAATAGAAGCCTGAAAAAACCTAAATTATCTGATAGATACATGCAAGATGGGAAAAAACTACAAATATCATTTGTTTTGAAAATGCATTTTTGAAAAATGTGAAAGTGCTTGAGCATTTTCTTTTTATGATAAATGCTTGAAGTCACAATGATTTGTTTTCATTTTTCATTGTGATTGGTTAACCATGGCAATATTAGTGTCTGCACAAAAACAAAAGCCAATTCCTCATCTTCATGGTCTTGCTTTCATTATTATTATGCAGAAAATAACAGCTAATTGTTTATTTAATATGATTGTCAACATTACCTGGTATTGGAGCAAAGCATAGTTCCCCAGGAGGTAACATTCTCTTCCTATTACCTTCAATACATAATCATTCAGATTATCAGTATCATGGTGTCCACCACCCATGATTGCTCCTCTCTTCTTTAACACAAGTAGCAATAACTCATGTGGATAAGCGTCTGCAGACACATTAAATGCGTGCATATCTTTGATCGATGCTCTATTATTTCTTATAGCAACATTAACCAGGAATCGACGGTTTTCCATGAGATTTTTCTCTACAAAATCAGGAGCACTTTCGCTGACATCTACTTGTGGTGGATAAGCGTACATCGCTCTTTCTTCCCATTCCAACTGACTGCGTTCGCGAGCTATTCCTTCAACAAACTCTCCATAACGACGCCTGAACTCATCAATCTCTGCATTCTGCATCTGTACGTATTCATCAAGGTTTTTCCCAATGAGAACTCCGATCTTGGAGGTTAATAACTTTTCTTCCCTGTCGCCTTTGCGCTCAATCAGCTTCAACATGGGTCGAAATGGTCTTGCATCAATAAGCTGTCTATTCTCATCGACCAGTTCTTCTACTTTACCTTGCAGGTTCACACAAACAAATACATAGCTTCCCATGTCTTTAAGGAGGTTAGAAAGAGGGAAGCTAGTCGCTTCTCGCCATAACTTAGTCTTAATCTCAGTAAGAGTAGCTTCTATTCTTACTTCAATAGGGATCAACACACCAGTGGGCATTAAACAATCTACGTTCACCAACGAACAAGCCGCTATATTGGACCACATGTCTAATCGACTAACTGGAGGCATCCTGGCAGAGGTGTAGAACGTTCTGTAGTAAAGATCGTGGTACAATTTAACTAGTTATTGTTCTGTTTCATCATTTTCTCTTTGACGCCCTTCCTCCTTCAAGTTCCTGCGTTGATCGAAGCTTCCGCATCAAAGGTCACGTGATACAATACCACAGCAAGCCCAACAGGCCGATGTTTGCAACACCTTGAGTACGCATGCGCATAAGGGAGATTCAAGATGGCGGCTTGCATGGCAAGAAATTGTTTGGGGAGTTTTTCAAATACAAATTTTACGTAAAAGAATTAAAGTAGTTTGTTATTATCCTGATAAATATACAGCACTATGGATGAAGAAGACCTTGAAGAAATGAGAGCTCTGCGTGGTAAGAAAATTAAATTATATTATAACTCTTATAGGTAGATTTGCTAAAAACTTAAGCTACTTTTAAGTTAAGATCGTAAGTATTTTTATTATTCCTTTGCTAAAAGTTTTTTCCATAGTTTAAAGACACATTATAGCATGCGTTAGGAACAAGTCACCTCAAAAAGTCATTTTTTTCAGAGAGTAAGTTAGGCACTAACCACCAACCTTATTTTTGTGTTGCCCTTGTCATATAAGTTAATAAACATTTTATTAACCTTGTTTGCACGTAAGTCATAGAACTATATTTTTCTAGTCTCTTTTATAGCCCATGCAGTAATGCACTTGGGCAACAAGTGAGTAAAAGAAACCTCAGTTCATAATTTATAGTATGGCCCTTACACTTGGTTAATAAGAGGTATTTATTATATGGCTACGATAGTACGTGTGCTCTGATTGGCTGATTTCCAGTCTGATATTTTCCCATCTCAGACCGGTAAGTTAAGTTTGCCTGTCTTTTATCAATGCAGCTGAAAAAGCCCTATAATAAATTATTTATTAACCTCACGCTCGGTTAATAACCTCTAAATATGTAAAGTTACATATTATCACTATCCAATTTTACTTATCCCGTTAGGTACTTCAAAGTACTTGAAATCTGAAGCATCTACAAGATCTGGGTTTGGTAGCTTTGGCTCTTCATGGCAAAATAACACAAGGTCAAGGTTAGAAGGTCAAGACATACATGCTTCTAGCCAAAAACACACTACTAAAGAAAAAGATGATGTTGATTTAAGAAAAGGTGATTAAACACCTTAAGGTTTGTGTATACACAGGAGGTACAAAGAGCACAAGAGTGGCTTCTTGTATACACTGAATGCCAATATGGCATCCAATTAGAATTGCTATTGTTTTGGAATCACTAGCCTCATGTTCAAGTGGAAACACAAAAGCATTTTCACATGTATGAGAAGCTAGTGAGTCCAGAACAATAGTTATTCAAATTGGTCACCATATTGGCATTTGGTAAATATAATTTGCTACTTTGATGTAGCTATATTGTATTGTGACTTAGCAAACACACATTGTGACTGGATGATCCACGTGAAAATAATGGAGCCATTTCATTGTAAGGCATGCCACGCTTTGTATGTGCTATAAGTCAGTACTGTATGTTTTCTACTCATATGAAATTATAACCACTCTGACAGAGAATACTCCTGTGAAATATGACAAAGAAAAGGAGATGCCTGTATGACTGAAATACAGTCTAAAAACAAAGGACAGTGGGCATCAGGACAATGAAATGAGTTCAGCCATCAAGCTTTTATATAGTATCTGCTAAATAATATGAGAATGAAAAGAGGTCTTAGTCATACAAGCCTACATGACATGAAGTAAAAGAAACACCCAACAACTAAATATTAACATTACTTATATTCTTGTCTGTTCTTTCAGGCAAAAAATCGAGTTTACAAGAAGAAACACTAAACATGGCAGATGTGATGGGATTCTCGGGATTTGGTATGTCATATTCTACATATTTTAATATAGCAAGGAAATGACTAACTTCTTAATGTATAATATGCATGCTTTAGGTAAGAAACAGGCAATCAAGTTTGACGTAGAAGAAATGTTTGAAAAAGCCAAATCCACAGCTAAACAAGTTAGCATGACAACCAGTCTCAAAGGTAGGGCATCTTTGCAGGCCAGTAGTTTCTAATCCCACTGGAATTTTTATTGTTTCATTGTCCTTTTAACGATTCTGGTTTTTTTTTCTATTATTTTTTTTTTGTTTAGAGTCTTCTCAAATTGATGATGATGATGATGATGAAGGTCCATCTGTTATGTTACCACCATGGATGGAGAGTAAGGTCAGTAAGTTACATCCATCTTTTCTAATTTCAAGTGCATGTTCCTGTATCAATATTTTATAATCCTTTACACACTACGATTCCTTGATTCTGGCTACATTTCAGGAAGCAAAAGCATCAACAAGCAACAAAGTAACAAATAAATTTAATGATGATGATGATGATGATGATAAGGAAGATGTAAGTTATGCTTGTGCTAAATTATTTGTACTTGTAACTTTTTATTATTATCACTTGTTATCTTATACCTGATAATACTTCACTGAAAACCTTGTTTTAGGATCTAGAAAATCGACTACCAATAAGTCATGAGGTTGTTCTTCAACATGGATCAAAAACAGTAAGTATGCAGGATAATCATATATTAAGGATCACTTGTTTCCATGACAACAGACATGAACACATGGTAACACTGTCATATATGTAACAGGTTTCAGCCATCACACTGGACCCCTCAGGTTCTCGTCTCTTAACAGGAAGTTATGATTATGAGGTAAGATATATTATTATTCTTATGAATATTATGATTAATACTTCTTATTAACTGAGTGTGAGAGCAAAACTGTATGGACCAAGGTTCTTTTCAATGCCTTATGGTCCAAGAGCATAGCATGTGGCTCATAAAAGTCTGAAAAATGAGATTCCATAAATTATGTACCAACCAAAGAAGCAAGGTAAAAAGGTTTGGTAGTCCATCTGTAAGTTATTGACTGCTAATTGGTCAATGACAGCATGTGCAATTACTTTTCCATTAAGTCTTGTTATTGTATTATTTTGGATGTCATTACAGTTAGATTAGATATTGATTTCATTGATGTAATTTAGATTAAATTCTGGGACTTCAACTCAATGGATGCTACTCATCGTGCCTTCAGATCATTACAACCCTTCGAATGTCATCAGATAAAGTCTGCACAGTACAGCATTACTGGTGATTGTATTCTTGTCGCATCTGGCAATGCACAGGTTAGTGTTAGGTTTGGTTTTTCCCCTTTTACTTTCATTGTACTTTCTCTGCTGTATTTTCCCTAGGCCATCCATCCATCCATCATGCTATCTTGTTATCACCATCACTACTTTTGCTATTGCTGTACTCAGTGTATCTGTTCATTCCAAATGGTATCCCATTCTTTCCCAGATTTCATGGGGCTTGTTATTCTGTTCCATTCCTTGTTTCATTTCCGTCTATTTAATCAATGACATATTATTACTGTCTTCATACAAACAGGGTAAAGTGATTGATAGAGATGGGTTTGAAGTGTTGGAGTGCATCAAAGGAGACCAGTATTTAGCAGATATGGCAAACACTAAGGTACATAGTTAAGGTTGGCTGTGCCATACCTGTGATGTCAGTCATTACAGTTGTAAGTAACTTTTAACTTAAAAGTATTCATGCCTGTAATATCTCATCAAGGGTCATGTGGCTGCACTAAACTGTGGAAGATGGCACCCTAAGACAAAGGAGGAATTCTTGACCTGCAGTGATGATGGGTGAGGTCCTCATGCTTTAACCTTTGTAGTAACAAATTTTCATTTCATTTTACTTCCCGCTACTTCTGTGTTCACATCTTCACTAGACAAAAAGCAAACTTTATAAATAAATAATACTTTTTAGGACTCTGAGGTTGTGGGATGTTAATAATCACAAGAAGAACAAGAAAGTGATCAAAACAAAGAATAAAATGGGTAAGATAGTCTTCTTTGATCATTGTTTTATTGTTAATTGTTTGCAACAAAGCACATTGCATCTTTGTCTAAATGAACAATTAAAAGTAATGAAGTTGTAAAGTCAAGGGCATATAGACAGACAGACAGGCAGGCAGATGGACAGACAGACAAATAGTTTATTAAAAATCACATTGCAGCCCTAAAGCTGAATTTCATAATTTTAAGAAATCAAGTAAATTATATCTATAAAAATCACATTGTCTAATCACTAAAATATTGTACTATATTACATGTAACTATATTAATTACAGACCACCAATTCCAACCTTTCCTCCCTCTGAAAGGAAATCTAAAGAAGTTTTGATAAAACCCTAAATTGTGATATCCTTCAGGAGATGTTGATGTTTTTTGGACCTGTACCTAACCTTGAATGTGAATGTGATGTGAACTTTATTTAACGTGGTCAATAAAATATAAAAGAACCTCAACATTTTCTTTTTCTTTGTGCAGGTAAAAAGACAATCCCATCTTATTGTTGCTACAGTAGAGATGCTAGATATATTGTTGGTGCTTGTCAGGTGAGTAGATATTAATTAATTATTTAAGAGTCCAGAAAAATATAAAAAGATGTGTGTTTCTTATCCGTAATGTCTGTGTTCCAGTACCAACCCTTCTGTTCATCCCCTTTTCTGTGGTGTTTTTGATTGTATCTCATTTTTGTGCTATTCAGGATGGCTCCATACAAGTGTGGGATACAAAGCGACCATTTGTAAGTGAAATCTATTATTGATATTTGTCTTTGCAGGCCAATCTGGACAAAATCATGTCAGAATCCTTTAAACATATTTTAGTTGTTTTCAGTGCAAGATCATTCTTAATTTAGCTCATCATTTTTTCATGGGGTCACTTTTTATTAATCATCTATTGAGTTTCAAAACATCACTAATCAAACCTGGGTCATTATTCAAAGAACAGTTGAATGATGGAACAAAACATGAAATTATCACTGTGCCATCCTCTCTCCTCCCCTCCCCCCCATAGGAAAGCTTGTTATGATGTTTTAGCCTTTTTTGATGGTGTACAGCAGTACTTTATCAGTAGTTTGAGTAACTTTACTAAGATACTCAACACTGTAGCCAACACTATTCCTAGCACTAAAAACACATCCAGCATGTAGAGCTGGTAGAAGGGTAGACTCTGGCCTCTGGGTCTCAAGTGCTTCAAGTCGCCAACTGCGTGAACATATTCTATGAGTTCTGCTGCCTCTTCTACTGGAGTATGTGGGCTCAACTTTAATATCCTTGACACATGAGATACTTGTGTAGCATACCTGGGAAAACAAGTGTTGAAAATTGTTAAAAATACCAAATGCTATTGTTTACTCTGCTGGGGAGAGTTATTGAAGAGATAAATGTTTTAGTTTGATGACCCCCAAGACGTTCTGGGTAGCTTGTTGGTTCTCTTTGTATGTGAGTGGTTTTCTCTTGGTCCTGGGAGTCTAATCTTTTCATAATAATGAACATTTCTAAACTGTAATTTCATCAGGTCATGTGCTAGATAATGCACATCATATTTTCTCTGAAACAATAAATGCAGGTAAATGGATACAGAGCAACACAAATTGAAAAAGGTGACAAGAATGGTGTTTCATTCCATCTTGGTGACAAGAGATTGAAAAAACGTACCTTTTGTCTTGGATTATTTGCTTCAAAAGTGCTGTCAGTTGTTCTACAGTGACACTATTTAAGTTGAGAATCTCTGCTGTGCCCATGTCTTTTAAGGCCTGTGAATTGGCAAACTGATCACCAAAGAAAGGTGCGCAAAGCATTGGTACACCATGATAAGCAGCTTCAGCCATCCCATTAGCACCAGCATGTGTAAAGAACAATCTGGTCTTATTCTGACCCAACACATCATTCTGTGGAACCCAACGTACGATCTTGATGTTCCTTGCAATATGACCTTGGAACTCACCTATAGACAAACCACCGGATTCCTGTATTTTACTATGTTGTAATGTTGTGAAATATCCATGGATTATGTTGTGATTCCCCTTCACAAGCTGACAGTTTGAGATAAAATAGCAAACAAACAAGTCCGAATACCTGCATAATTACAAGGTTGATATCATCCTTGCACATATTCGGACTTGCTTTTTTGGTATGTTGTGATACTACCACGGTCTTTCTATTGGCCTCCAGTAACCCGCTATCCTGGGTGTGTGCTGGGAATCTTATTCAGGATCTGGGCTGGAGTCATAGCCTCTACAGGATCCTGGTTCAAATCATTGTACTCAGAGAGCGTTGGAGTGCTAGAGATCCTACATTCCACAGTTATTCACTTATTATTTTGTATATTATAGAGACTAGTGAAAACTAGTTTAGACTGCTTCGGTGTCTTAGGTAAAACAGTTGATAGATGATAAGCATGAAAACCGTATAAATTGGTGGTTGTAAAACTGATGTTTTGGACGTTAGTCCTTCGTCGGAGTTGAATGAAGGACTAACGTCCGAAACGTCAGTTTTACAAGCACCAATTCATACGGTTTTCAAGCTTTATCACCTATCAACTATTATTAAATCTTTGATTTTCGTTAAAAAAGTCGTAAAATGCTTCAATTCCCAAGATGCACTTGAATATTCATAGAAGGTTATCTGCCGGTACTCACCAAGGTTTATCCTCCACAACACTTTTTGAGGCACGTTAGAAAAAGCTTTATTCATAGTTTCCATGACTTCATTGCTTAGCGATTCGACCATTGAACCAAATGATACAAAGATTACACCATCGTCACCAGAAGTCTCGTAAAATTCTTCCAACTCGGCTGAAAGTGGTTTTGGTGGATGGGGTAAGAAATTACCCACTTCACGAACATCTGAAAATGACAAAGAGGGATCAATTTGGGCTGCACATGATCCATGACAATAGTCATCGTTCACAGGGAAAAATTTCAAAAAACCATAATGGGTATAAGTACGTTTTTTTAGCAATTCCATTAAAAAAACATTGATGGAAAAACAGAACACTTCCCATTTATGGTATTTATAATAGAAACATGAATGGTTACTT
>WUAP02154787.1:0-10482 GCA_015163945.2 Stichodactyla helianthus
GTAGATGCCCACAGGTTAGTATACCAGATATTAAAGTGATGCTTGTGATGTTTGGGTTACCTGTGTACAACACAGGACGCCCAAATACATGTGTATAATAGCACTGTGCGTCGGTTCTAAAAATAGCCTTCTTAATATGCATGACTCAGACAAACAAAATTATACTGAAAAGAACACGGAGAAACACATTTTATTTCGTCGTATTTTAATTTATTTTATAAAACATTGCTTATTTTCAAAAAAAGTTGTCATTTAAAACCAAACGGCAGAAATCAGGTGCAACGAGATGAAAAAAAATTTTTCTGAGGTTTGTTTGTCTGAGTTGTGACGTCACTGATGCGCAGCGCTATTGCAATAGCCCACTTTCAATATTTTGGTTGAGTGATCACACACAATAAGATCTGAGCTGAGGCTCTGGGGAAACAAAATATAATGATTACAATTATTTCAAGGTCATTGTGCTTGGTAAATGATTAGATAAGAGCATGGAAACATGGTATCCATGGAAGCATATTATTTTATATTATAAAAGGGTTAGAAAATGCTTTTTTCATGTTATATGCTATTACATCAACACTTGAGAGGTGTTGATATAGCAGCATAGAATATAAAAAAGCATTTTATAAGGCTTAAATATTATAAACTCATATATTTCATTCTATATGTAGGTTGAGCAAGCAGTCTTGACATCTGGGAGCCAGAAGAAACTTGTCCTTGTTCTGAATAAAATAGGTGGGAACAGCATGTCATGTTTCGTTTTCACATTGTTTTTTACCAGGAGGTTTCAACAAAGTTATTGGGAAGTGCAAATGTTTGTTCTCAAACTTCAGAGCTTCAGTTGCACATTACAGTAGTACAAATATCATGGTAGGGCTATAAAACAACAAGGGAGACAACTGGCTTGTCCAGGGACTGTGGAGCACCTATGAAAGTAGGGGGCAGTGCTAAGTATTGACAGAGATCACAGAGCAGTCCTTCGAAAGTGTTATGATCACAATAGATTTGGAAAAAAGTGGGGGCTATAGCCACCCTAGCCTGTCCCTCTCAGTGGTTCCTGTGTTTCCCATTATGAAATCTTTGCATTCTAATGTGAAATGAACTGATTTTTTAGATCTCATTCCAAAAGAAATTGCTGAGAAGTGGTTAAAGTACCTGAGAAATGAATTTCCTGCAGTTATATTCAAATCCTCTACACAAACACAAAAGCAAAACTTAGTAAGTATCTTGGTAATTTGAGTGAATGATTGGATGAATGAATGAATGAAAATGCAAAAAAAACTAAAATCATGGCTAGCATCATACCAGCATCTTGTCAACAACAGTAAGAGGCACATGAAACCAATAGCACTCTGCGATGTCACCACTTATCTTAAGTCTTAACACAAGTAGTCCATTAAAAGAATTCTTGGTTTCTTTTTGATTGGCCTAGAGTCATAGCAAAGTTCCAGTCACACTGGCCAATAAAGATGTACTCTCATCAAGCTCTTGTGTTGGAGCAGACACTCTGTTAAAACTGTTAGGAAACTACTGTCGTAATAAGGATATTAAGACAGCTATTACTGTTGGTGTAGTAGGTAAGCAGAATTAAAGGCTTGGAGAAATGATGTGAAGTTGTCTGTGATGTTGCTTGCAATGGGGAAATCATACAGTGTGTTCACCCATGCAGCTGTTGCATGCAATGTCACAGAAGTAGAAATGAGTCCTACTTGTATGGGTGGACACAGGATTTCCCAGTTGCAAGCAGTGTCAAAAGTAATGTCGCAGGGAACATCGCATCATATATCTGAGTCTTCAGAGGTATATCCATTAATTTTTTAGTTATTTTTGATTGATAATTTTTTATTTATGTGCACATGTATATATGGTGCCCTTTCTACATGCACTGCATGGTCAAACTCACTTTACAAAGAGTACAGTAAACTTCAGATTGCTTTACAGTGCGATGTGCAAAAGTATGACCACTTTTAATGTATTTGCATTACTTTTATGCACAGGATTTAATAATAATTAATAATAATTAATTAATTTATATTGCACAAATATCAATTTGAATATTTTCAAATGCGCATTACAACCCATGTCAATCATAAGCAACTAAATACAATAAAAGGGAAATTATATTATGTACAACTATCGAATTAAATCTAATATACTAAAAATGTAAAGAAAAACAACTTCTATTTAATTTAAAATAATAATAATAAAGTAAATAAATAAATAATTGATAAAAATATATACATATATATTTCTAATGTAATTAAGAAAATGTCTATAAAATAGATAAATATTCAATTAAAATATCATGATTTTATCTCTACGAGTAAACAGTTCTAAAAAGAAAAGTCTTAATAGTCTTAATATTTTGCTGACAAACAAGCTATTACTTGCCATATTTGGTAAAACCAGACAGCTTCTTATCTAAATGTGTTAGTTTAAGGTACAAAATCCCTTGCACAAAAGTATGCAAATCCATTAAAAATGGTCATACTTTTGTGTGTCACACTGTAAAAGCAATCCAAAGTTTACACTCTGATGCATGCTACCATGGCATGTTACAATGGTAGCATATGTCACACAGTAAAATCCACATATTTGTACAATCATAAGAGGTGGTCAGTGAGAGGTGGGCATGACTGCCAGTGTTTCTTTACATCCTTACTGTGATTCTCAATATTCTGTGTGAACTCAGACATTTCAATAGCTTAATATTGTAGAATTGGTTTTTCACTGCCATCTATCAAAAATAATCAGTCAGTAGCTTTTATATTTTTGACTGGTGGCAGTGAAAAACCAAATTCTAATGGGCAGCTTGCAACTACTGAGTTCGCAGATTATTGAGAATAGCAGTAATGGTCCTTTTACATCCCTCTGACAGGATTTCCAAATGTAGGAAAGAGTAGTATAATTAACAGCCTAAAAAGAAGTAGGGCCTGTACAGTAGGGAATACACCAGGAGTCACAAAGTAAGTCACAATGTCTAGTTTATCCTCTAATGATTTAATGGTCATTGGTTGTCAATTAGCAGTCATTATAACAGAGATAAAAATCAGCAGCGTTAAATGTTTGCCCCCCCCACATCTTGCCCCCCCCCCATCCCAACAAGTTCATATCTTATAGGCCATTTTCTCTACTGACTTTTGATGATTCAATTTTAGATCTATGCAAGAAATACAGTTGGATAAACACATCAAGCTACTAGACAGCCCTGGAATAGTAATGGACACAGGCAACTCAGATGCTGCAGTCATTTTAAAGAACTGCGTCAAGGTATGTAACACATGCACACACTACTGTTTTACATGATAACTAAGTGGATTGAGTACAAGTGTAGTCACTTAATAATCACTCAAATTTTGGGTATTACTCTTGAAGATAGAAAACATTGATGACCCTATTCCTCCTGTTGAAGCCATTTTAAAAAGATGCAACAAGCAACAGGTAATAAAATATGATGTAATTTTTTAAAATTATTAATATCAGGGTTCACACTGCTCCTGGAATTCCTGGAAAACTCTTGGAATTTGGAAAATTTCTTCCAGGGCCCTGGAAAACTCCTGGAAATGTATATTTATACACCAACTCCTGGAAAACTCCTTGAATTTTCTATGAATATTAGGTTAAATAGTCAGAAAACTAAAAAAATCGTTGACTTGTTTTTGCAAAGAAAACTTGGCAAATTGTAGGTCGTATATTAACATAAAATTAAGGGTCCAACAAAATAAAGAAATATGACACGTAATAACTACTAATGACACACAATAAACAAATTTCGCAGCTCAAGAGGACAGCACTGAATGAAAAACAACACACATGCAATTGTCTTCTAGATTCACATTCCTAGAAGAGGATGGTACATGCATGAAAAAGAACACACTCATGCCGTCCTCTTGAGGTCACAGCATCTTTGCTAAATCTGTCTAATGTTTCATTTGGTACTTTCTTGGTGGTACTGAGTGACAAATTCAATTCTACCCTGAGCTCAAGGTTTTTGTGAAAACATGGTTGTACAGTATGTGGTGATTTGCCCCACTGTTTTTAATTATTTTCCATCTTTCAGGTTATGGAAAAATACTCTGTTCCAGATTACAACGATATCAATGAGTTTCTAACTCATCTTGGTAAACGTTTAGGAAAACTTAAAAAAGGTAAATTTCCTCAAAGCCATCATAAAAAAATCCTGGATGAGTATAAAGTTGTTTATATAAACATCTCTTCAAAATACAATTTCAAATTATAACATTTTGTCTTCTTATCTGTAGGTGGGATACCAGATATTGTAGCAGCGGGAAAAACTGTTCTGCGTGACTGGAACAGGTAAAATACAACAACAAAACCAAAAGTTTCCCTAGCGTAAGGGGATTACCTAATTATAATTAATCTGCCATGTATAGCTGACACATTTGCTGTGGATGGTTTTACCCAAAATATTTAGCCCATCAGATAGCACAATCAAGAATTAGTTTCATTTTGTTATAATTTTATATTTTGCTTTTGCAGTGGTAAAATCCAGTTTTACACTCATCCACCAGACACCCACACTATGCCAACACATGTTTCAGCTGAAATAGTTTCCAAATGGAGTAAAGAATTTGACCTTGTAAGTTCAAATAATACAATATCCCAGAATTACCATTAAATAATGCTTTATACTGGTAAGGCATATAAGTACATGGTACTATGTAGGCCATTGTTCCATAATATACTTAAATGTGTAATTTTTGACAGTACCCTTTTAAAAAACTTTTTTGTTTTTTCTCACTTCTAGGCAGCTCTACAAAAAGATGAGGAAAATGAGCTTAAAGGTATTTTTCAGTTTTCTTTTAAATTGAAAATTAATCACGATAGACCAGTTGGTTTTTTGGAGTATCAGAGTATCAGACTTACAGCACAATGCACAAAAGTATGACCACTTTTAATGTATTCGCATACTTTTATGCACAGGATTTTGTACATTAAACTTACACCATGTAGATGAGAAGCTGTCTGGTTTTACCAAATATGTTGAGTAATAGCTCGTTTGTCAGCAAAATGCCATGCATAAAAGTATGCGAGAATACATTTTTAAAAGTGACCATACTTTTGCGCATCACGCTGTACACGTACACTGTATGATTTGAAGTAACATTGAAGTGGCCTCCCATTTCCTCTCAGTTAGACAACTAATCACAACTTAAGGTATAACTGGGACTGCTTTTCTTTCAGTTGATAGATAAGATATTAAGCTTAAACACCATATGAATTGGTGGTAGTTAACTGAGGTTTCAGACGTTAGTCCTTAGTCGGAGTTGAAATTGAGTTGAAATGCTTTTCTTGCACATAACTAACTGGATAAGCAGTGATTTTGCAATTCTGACTCAACAAATGACAATATTGAGAGTGAATGGTTTGAACCCAGGTGTAAATGATGTTGGTGTTGTGTGATTGTCCGGGTGTATAGTGTAGTCTTGAGAAAGACTGTTGTTGACATCTGATGTTTCCAGTAATGACACTATTATAACCAATAATAGAAAAATCTGTAACACTGTGAAAAAATTATACCTAACCTGACATTTCAAGTTCTTTTGCCCTTTGAGCTTTCATCCTTTACCCTCTTTACTCCAACAAAGGGCAAAAACTTGAAACATCAGCAAAGTTAAGTATCTTTTTTTCATGGTGTTAAAGATTTCCTTTTATTGGTTACTGTACTTATCATACACCAAAGTCTATACTAGTTTACTCACAAGTTTCCATTTATTAATAAAATGACCATATTACATGCCTTAATTTTTATGATATGAAACGTACACTCTGTCTCACTTTATAATATTGTGTAGCACCACTTTTAGATGTCATTTTCATTGACTTTAAAGTTGTTAAATTCAATTTTTATTGGTGCAGGAATGGGTAGTCAAATGGATGATGCTATGGTCCTACAACCAAGTGAACCCACCAATGCTGTAACAGTAGATGACGATGAAATGGTAACCTTGAACCAGAATTATCACTTACTGAAATGAAGTCATTAGTAATATTGTGGAAATAATTCTAGGCATTCACTATGATATTCATTAATCATGGTAATACTATTATGCTTTACTAGGATGATGAGGATGAATTTGAAAGTGGTGAAGATGATGATGAATCATCAGGTGAAGAAGAATTGGAAGAAATGGAAGAAAGTGATGAGGCAAGTGAGATGATACTTTTTGGCACAAAAGTTTTCTTTTTCACTTTTACAACCATTACCTGGGGTCCCTCTTAAAGCCCTCTTGGGAAATCTAATCCAAATGAATTGTATAAACAAATTGATAGAGAATGTAATGCCACCATAAAATGACACAATATTGCCTAAATAGTAAAACTTTAAGTCTGTTAATTAAGAAGCGGGTTTCCAAAGGTGCTTGGCAACCCAGTCTGACCTAAAGCTGTTGTCATGGTAACTCTTTCTAAATAACAAGTTTATTGATATCTTAGCTGAAGACACCCTCAGGAAAAGCCTTCACTGAAAGCTGCTTGGCAGTGCACCACAAGCACCAGCTCAGACTGACATAGTCACCTCATGTTTTACCTCCTTCAAGATACATTTACAATAGATCATATGGTTCTAATACAAATTAGCTCTGACATGAGGTCTTCCAGGAGGCAAACATGGGTAGAACTATTTTTACAAAAATTGGCTAATTTCAAAGATCAAATTAACTTGTTATGGGGGCAGTTGAAATTGAGCCCCCCATTTTAAGTTGTTTGCCCCCTCAGAAACCATGTGACTTGTTAGCATCACAATGAGACATGGTTCGCATAAGCCTTGAAAATGTGTTAAGTCCTTGAATACTCCTTGAATTCGGAAAATTCAATTTTTGTCCTTGAAAAGTCCTGGGATTTTTTCAGTGTCTCCTTGAATATTCCAATTTGACCTTGAATTTTGTGGGTGCTGTTGGCATAATTCTTATCCAGCCCCAAAACAAGATAATTCTTAGTCATCAATCATTTCTTGTAACAAAAACTCCAGTGTCAGGACTTGTCTTCTCGCTATTTTTATAGTGGCAGAAAACCCTGGGGATGAGTTTCTCTAGTTCCCAGTGTCTTATGGGTAATTTTCAAGATGGCGAATGTGTGACTCCTTGGTATTTAGGACCTTTCATTATGAAATAAATTAGAAAATAGTCCTTGAAAAGTCCTTGAATTTTTTCCTTTAACTTCTGTATGAACCATGATGAGACAACAAACACGGCACCTATCATGAATATGGACAATAGACCAATTCCAAAAGTCTCATAATTGTACGTATAAACAACTCAAGCCTCATAATGATGTGATAAAACAATACATCGTCATTGTTTTATCTCATTATGAGGCTTGAGTTGTTTATGCATACGATTATGAGACTTTTGGAATTGGTCTATTGTCCATTTTGAAATCAGTTTAAACCATTTACTTTATCACTCAATTGTACCTATGCATTACCAGGAAGAAGACATGACTGTACTTCTACCTAGTTCAAAACCATCAAGAAAATCAGTTGTCAGAGAAAAAATAGACCCAGTAATGAGTAACAAAAAACAGAATGAGTTTAACCAACAAATCAACAAGAACAAGAAAAAGGTGATTTTGAATAAATGGATGCTTCACAGTTCTTAAATTATATTTATCAGGCATGTCATGACCTACGGATCTCTAGCTTTTAAGCTTTTAAGCTTAAAAGTGATAACATTGCATTTCTTAGGTTCTATATTAGCAACTGCAAGACCTTGTTCAAGCAAACTTGCAAGACAACATTTTGTGAATAATCCCCATCTATCACTCCTCCTAACTGACAATTTTGTTTTTGTTTTGTTTTGTTAGGAATTCAAAAGACAGCAGAAAGAAAAAAGAAAGCGTAAGCAAAAGCCACTTGTGCCAATAATGCCCACTAGCTTAGATTATTACTTAAAGTATGATGAACGTGATATTCATGGCAAACTTTTGTTTCACCACATAGGCAATAGACCTTTCCCAAATTCACTTGGATGATCACAAAACAGTGGTTCCAAGTTGAGACTGAAGTTGATTCTTTTATTTATCAAGGCCAACCTCGACTTGAGACCATTGTTTCATGATCATCTATTGGCAAGGTGAATTCAGGAAAGGTCTATTGCACAGCTTAAAATCATAAGCAGATGATTTGTACATCTCAGTTATGTATATCTACAGTTGGCCATGATAGTTAATAAGAGTAAGGTCCCCAATTAAGTTGCTGCTAGTCTTCTGGATACTGATTACTTATGCTTGTATTTCCTACAGAATCTAATCAGGAAGTTGCAGTAAGACTGGATGATGGTGATGATGACATGTACTCCTTTGAACAGGACTTTGCATGATCCCACAAAAAATAGAAAACTAATTTTTAACTGTGCAAAGGAGATTAGTGTTTCAGAGAATATGCATACACTGTACCTCTCCTATGGGCCTTTTCTGAGATTAGCCAGCTTGTTGCATCATATGAACATCTATTGTTTATCATTGTCTTACATAACATAGTATACAATGCAACATGTTCTTTAATCAAAAAAGGCCAAATTTTAAAATGTTGGCAATAAAACCATGATTATTCAAGTTTGATTATTTTCAATGAGTTCATTCATTTACTGGTGATTTCTAAAATACATTTTTTCAACATGAAAATCAAACACCCAGTTTCATAATTAAATTTATTTACTCTTGGCAAGAAATGATTTGCAATGAACATACAAAATTTTAAAATGCAGGTCATCTGATTCATAACAGATGTCTAAGTAAGTTAGGAAACAATGTAAAACTGCAATGATATCATAACTGTTCTGAACAAGAAATGTAGCTTATACATGCTATTCGAGAATCCATTAGGCAAAGGTAGCTTGTACTAAGTTATGGAACCTCGTCTTTTCCACTATGGCCTGCATGCTTGGGCACAAGGCACTAAGTGGAAAAAACTCAGTCCGTAACTTATGGTATGTCCCTTGCACTTGGTTAATAAGAGCTTTATTTCTGTATTGTCATATGACATCATAGTGGCCATGTTGATTGAACTTTACAAAAGATTTTTAATGAATTATCTTGTTATATCAACCAACATGGCAGCCATGTGTTGTTGTTTTATTCTCTAGGGAATGATTGCAAACCACCTACTGGTATACTGTCTAATGGCTACCATAGCTTTATGCCTTTTGCAATATTTTTTAAAACTGCAAAACATTTTGTGATATGGATGTTTGGCATTACTGTATTTTGACTGTTGTGATTGTAATTTTGCAGCATACATTTCTGTCATTTCTTTCCTAACTGAGAATCTCTCCATCTGAATAATGAAATAATTTTCCACAAGAATAGACTCTGTCCTTCACATCTTTCTGCTCTACAAGATAATCGCACTGAAACCCATGTACCTAATATGTAGTTCATTTTATATTTAGTTTCTAAAAGTACTAAAGAGTGCTTGTAACCTATGGTATACATACACAGGAAGAGTAATATTCTATGACTCCTGCATTGGCTCAACATCCATTGGCTGCCTGGAGTTACTTCGAAAATCTATGATTTCATTGTAGACCAAATCTGCAAAAAATACATGGTTAATACAATATTTAAGTGAATACATCCATAAAATTGATATTATTATACATTAATATTATACAAAGAACACGTGTGATATGGAAAAAGACAAGCCCTGATATGACACCATATCAGGCTAGTAGCATTAAAATGGTTTTCTGACAGCATCTTTTACGTCCATAGCTCTCAAAACCATTAACGATCAATTCAAGATGAAAACAATTCTGATTTTCAAATGAAATGAAATACATTGTACCAGCAAAATTGATAAAATCCTTGGTATAAATATATGATAAACTCTTTATTAGTCATCTAAAAGCAACTAATATGACTGTGCGTTTTTACTCATTACTTGTATTTTGGCTTGCCTAAAGGCTTGCCAAAATACAAAAAATTAATACACAACCATATTAGCCTGCACTTATAGCCAACTAATCTCTATTTATCCTAGTAGATTTGAGGCCTTCACGTGACATATTCATAATTAAAATAGAAACTTTATGGATCATATTTGAAGAAATTGACGTTTCGGCTACACTGTGGTGGCCTTCACCAGAATGATGAAAAAATCAGGAAGTGTGCAAGTATAAGTATAAGCATCAGTCTTACTATTTATCCTGCCTAAAAACTTGACTGTGCCTCAACTGCTTTTTTAGACCACTTTTTTGACTGTTTGTGTGGATCCAGGGGAGGAGTGCACAGGGTGCACTACAGGGTTAGCAACTTAGGTCAATTATAGATTTAGTATATTTATTTATTTGCTCATGTCCCTAACATAATATGGTAAATGGTGTACCCCGCTTAAAAAATCCTTGTTCTGCCTCTGAAAACATGGTATATCATGTCCCTGGCCGGTAACCGGTCTTTTCGATCCAAAGTCGTTTCGATCCAGGTCGTTTCGATCCACACTTTGAAAAGATCAATTTGACCCAAGTC
>WUAP02154798.1:0-10482 GCA_015163945.2 Stichodactyla helianthus
CAAAGTTATACCAGTTTGCTTCACGGTGAGTAGGGGAGACCGTTTATTATCAGCAAGTGTGTGTCAACTCGATGTTGAACGGGAAGTGCAACTCGAACTCGAACCCGAACTCGATATTAAACTCTAGGAAACGGGAATCCCATGTTCTCTATAGGTGTGAAGCTATTAACTGTAAAAGAAGACTTCCATTTCGCAATAGTTTGGTCAATGTCTGTTTTATAATCAGTAATTGCCAATGCTGTAGTAAATGTCTCACTGTACAGACTTTTGATTGTCGCTTGGATAAGCTTAACTTCTCCCTCTCGTAGTATCTTGTCGAATTCAGATTCAAGGTTGGGGTCCTTACCTTTCGCCTTGATTGTTTTAATACGGAGGCCTGTAGGAGTGGTCTCATCTGCAAGCTGCGCTTCCAGCTTTTGAATCCTGTCGAGAAGGCTCTTGTGGTATGCTTCTGAATCTCTCAATTGAAGTACTTTCTTCTTCAGAATAGTCATTATTGTAGGATCCAGATCGTTTGGTGTGGGAACGCGGTCGTTTTTACGCACTGCGTGATCACGACGATTGCTGAAGGCGAGGGCTCTAGAGTTACTTTGTCGTTCTAGTGAGAGCGATCTACTATTAGGCGGCAAGTTGGCCTTCGAAAACTTCAGTCCACTACGAGCGTAATTATGGTTCTACATGGCGTCTTCCAGCGTACTTAGAACAATTTTTTGCAAATAAAACTAGTGAGCAGCACGGAGGCACTGTAATTGTAAACGTGAAGAATTTTATTTCCTACGCGTTTCGACTGTCTACGTAGTCTTCTTCAGGGAATGTTTACAATGAAGTGGAAAGTTACTTTAAATAGTGTGTTCCACAGTGGAGATACCACAGGAATGTTATCTACCGGAACAGGCTATAAGTAACTAGATAATAGAATAATAGGGCAATTCAAACAATAATAATAATGTAAAGGGGTCCGTGAGTTTAGCGCTAGTTTTATCAGCAATGTGAAAATAACGGCCACCTTGGAGCACACAGGGAGCCCATATTAACGTTCTTGTTAAAAGTCTCTGCTGACTCTCGATGAATAGTATGGCACACACAAACAATTGTCAATGCACAAAATCTTCGGGTACCGACCCAACGTGCAAGGGCGTATCGTCGGTCAGATCGTTTGTACCAAGTTGTACAATGTCCGGTCTGAAGTTTTGGACTGGATGTGAATCATGTCAGACGGTTTTGAGTATGGTTCGCCCTCCTATTCCGTGCCATTTGATTATGGCTTGATCTGTAATGTTCATGTTACAATTTGGAGAGTTATTCAGTGAAGTAAATTGATGTAGGCAGCGGATAAAGGAATGACCAAGAAGCAATACACGGGGAGGCGCCACAACTATTCACAGGGAGGAACAGCGGAAAGGAATAAGTAATCTGCTACATTATATGTACTTAAACAAGTACTTGCCAAAAGTTACTATTTGGAGATGACTTGTGATGGCTGTCCTGATGTGATCAAGGAAAAAGAGGGCATGGTCGATATGCCAGCTTTATATACTGCCTTTTCCATGTGCTCAAGCATCACGTGATTGGTCTGACCAATAATAGTGATTTGAGATCCCATACCTTTCTCCTACCCCAACGTGACATACGTTGCGAAGATATAGCAGCCTAATAACTCAACCGCCCGACATAAAAATTCCATTATCCTTATCGTATAATGGTGGTTTTTTTTCTACGTCGCTTAACAAATTCAAAAATTACTTTCAATAGCAGCTTGCGCAAACCATTCTCATTTTATTACCATTGTTTATTCTGCTTGACAGGAATACTGAGACCGTTTGTCCAAATGGTTATTGTTTAAAGGATTTAAAATGTAAAAGTGCTTTGGCGTATGTTCTTGATATCGATAGTTCATCAGCTTCAAAGTTTTTTCTCGAGACATACTTTTTATGACGATATACAGCATCGTTTTATTCGGAAGAAACGTTCACAGGATTAAATTTATGATATCTTTGACGGCACTCTGTGCAGAGAACTTTGTAATAAAAGAATCCTAAACTGCAAAGATAACATTTCAATCGTTGTGATGGATTCCCGGTTTTTACATTATCAAAAGTATCCATTTAGCCAGTGTATATGGTTATAAATTAGCTTCACTTTCAAAGTAGAATGGCAGGGTAGAATATGCTGTTGTGACATCTTGTTTGGAGAAAGAAAACAGGAATGTGGACATTTCTAAAACCTTTTTAGCGGAGTTTGAAAGCATTGGTCGTTTATCATAAACTTCTTTTCATACTCTCACCCACCTGTTAGCAAAATTTCGATAGCACTGGAGACTTTCATAATTCATCAGCTGCTCTTGGGTGTAAGGGCTTTCTTTAAAGAAAAGATGCATCCCGACACGAGTTATGGCGAGCCTTTAATCCTTTAATCCATTAATAAGAATACTCCTAAAACAGTATAAACTATACTAGGAGGACAGTATAAACTTATGATCAAAAGAAACATAATAAAAATATTAATATAATAATAAATAAATAAATAAATATAAACTAAACATACTCATAAATAACAATAGACAATAATAATATACAGCTTTGTTCAAAAAAGCCTACACACTACAGTACAACCCCCCCCCCCCCCGAAAAAAAAGCTGTAACAAATATATATATATACTAAAATATATTAAAATATTTATAAAATATATAGAAGGAAACTTATCAATGTGACTTGATGGCTGTAAGGGCAGTAGATTTATCTTAATTAACATCCTCGTTTATAGGTAAATTGTTCCATGTTACTATTGTCCTTGGATAAAAGGAAACCTTATAGATATTGTTTGACACACTAATTTGTAAAGGGGACGACTGTTTGGTAATCTAGTAGTTCTTGTTATTTGGCGCACTTCAGGAGGGAAGCTAATGCCAACATGTCCCATTAAGATCTTGTAGAACATACTGGCTTGAAAGAAGAGTCTACGATGTTCGAGAGAATCCCAACCAAGACGCTCTATCATTGGAGTCACGTGACTGTAATGTGAATAGTCATTTAACAAAAAACGTGCCGCTCAACGTTGGACCATTTCAATAGCTCTTATTCCAGATCCGCGTCCGTAGTTTTGATGGGCAGCTGTTTCTTATATTAACGTAGGTGAGAGCGAGGCTATCGGGTCGAGCTTCGCGGGAGATTACAAGAGGAACTATAGTCAAGACTAGAATGAGCGGCGAAAATTCCAATTTATTTCCCAAATCAGCGTTTTTATCAGCGGAAGAAAAGGTCAAACTATTAAGCGGTAAATGTCCGCGTGAAATAACGAAGGAAAGGCTAAAGGAATGGCTATCATATCGGGAAGGAACCGCCAAAGATGGCAGTGCTGGACCACAGCTTCAAAAGCTGAGCTAGCTCAAAGATGAGTCGGATTTTGCAGCTGAGAATACGGCGCAGTAACCCAAGGGTAGAATTTGCCCTCTTACAGATGTTATTGATATGCTCATTCCAGCACAGATTATTTGTCTCAGTGATCCCAAGGTATTGTGCTGAAGAAACTCTGGAAATTGACTGTTCATTTAAAAAATATTGGAACTCAGTAGGTATATTCTTACATATTACACCAAGATGATAGCATTTCTTGACATTAAAGTTGCCAAGTTTTTAACCATAGGGATAGCTGTTCAAGGTCATTCTGTAGAGCCCAACAATCTTGTACATTACGGATTTCTCTGTAGAGAATACAGTCGTCGGCGAAAAGATGCAATCTTGACCTCACCAACGATGAGATATCGTTTATATATAACAAAAATAGGATAGGGCACAAAATCGGTCCTTGTGGGACCCCGGAAAAAAAGTGGCTTAGGCGAGGACTGGACACCATTTACTGAAACTGCTTGGGTACGATTTGACAAAAAAGCCTTAATCCACATGGGCATGTTCCCTCTAATTCCATAGTAATCAAGCTTCATTAATAATCTGTAATGAGGAACCGAGTCAAAGACTTTGGAAAAATCAAGCAGAACAACATCGGTTTGGCTGCAAATGTTAACTTTGCCCAGTCATGTATAGCTGATATCAATTACGTTTCACAAGAGAAGCGCTGTCTAAAGCCATGTTGCTCGTCAATCAAGATGTTATTTCTAGAAAGGTGTTTAGCCATACTGCTGAGAACAATATGTTCCATCACTTTACAACAAATGGAAGTCAGAGAAATTGGACGGTAGTTCAATGGATCAGAATTGTTTTCTTTAACACGGGATTTGGACCAATCTGATGGAACAGCATTAAGATTAAATTACTTTTGGAAGATAAAAGCAAGCCACTCAGAAGCTGTTTGTGAGATCTCTTTAAGTACTCTTGAAGGTATTTCATCTGGCCCACAAGCTTTCTGAGGATTCAACTGAGCTAACTGTTGAGCAAGTCCATTAGGCGAGAACTGTAAGTCACCAATAGAGTGAAAAAAGTTGATGGTCCAATTTCAGGGAGCAGATCAAGAGTTTTCCCTGAAACAGGTCTCGTTGGCACTTTAACATGCTGAGATAATGAGTAATCATCCATCAAATGCAGAAATTTATTGTGTTGTGATGCAGTATCAGGGTTGGTAGTAGTTGGCTTTTCATGGTCCCAGTTTATATCACCCAGATTGAAGTCCCCTCCAATAACAATATTTGGATGATTTGATACTCTGGTTAACACACCGTTTATAGAGTCACTAAGATGGTCGAGGATCTCAGTAGAGGAGTCTGGTGGTCTGTAAAAAGATGACAGATACAAGCTCCTACAGTTTGTCATTTTCAGAGATGTTCAGAGGATTTCAGTCGTCTTTATTAAAGTCAACTTCTTCAATGGATACCAGGTCACATTTGATGGCTTGGAAAACTCCTCCTCCGTGAGCATTTCTATCCTTTCTAAAAACTACGTACGAAGATGGGAAGATAGAGTGAGTAGGTATACCAAGATGGATTTTTGATTCGGTACCCAAAAACAAAGTCCGGATCATGTAATTCAAGCAATGCTTGAAATTCAGTAAAATGTTTGGAGCTCTTCAATCAATTACATTTTATTATCATGCCTTTTAATTTATTCCTTTACGCTTCGGCACTTTTGGCAGTGAATGGAATGGTTTACATTTTCCCTTGGAGAACTTGATGTTTCTTGAGTACAATTCGTTGACAAAATATCAAACGAATTTGACAAATCTAGTAAACTAGTAGACGAATCCAATAAGGCAGTTGAAAAATTAGGGAGATCACAATTCGGACAAATCCGTGAGCATGAAGAATTGGCCAGGGTTTCGTAGTTATCGATTTTCATCTGCAAGCAGCGGACATGCAGCCAAGAATCACACGAATCACATTGAATGCCAAGTTGGTTAGATTTTACAGGCTTTTTGCAGAGACCGCAAGGATATTTCCAGGCGGGACCAGGGTTGATGTTTATGTCCCTACACAGTATTATTAGATTTAATAAAAGGCACGACTTGGGTTTTTGAGTGAAGATGGCGGCTCGTCGTTGATAGCTTTGAGATGTCAAGAAGGCTTCAACACTCGCGAATTAATGCTCTGTGGCTTAACTGGATATTTGTCAAGAGGATTTGAACTTATAGTGTCTTTCTGTAACATGGAATTTGGTTGGTTGGTTGGTTGGTTGGTTGGTTGGTTGGTTAGGTTTTTGACATTAAAACATTGCAGCCAGAGGCTGAATTGCGCCTTATGTTACATGTTATAAAAATATATATTTATAAAAGGTAAATAATAATAAAATAATAAAAGGTTTATAGCTATATACATCTAAATATAAAGGGAGTAAATCATACAATAAATTTGCTCGCATTCTGGTATATGAAACTCTTCTTAAAACGGTCGGTGCGGGCGAGAGGCAGGTCAAAAGCGCGCTTCCTCCTTAAATTTACTGATAGATTAGCTGGAGGAAGAAGGTTGCAAAGCTTATGGTTAGGATCACCACAGATCGATTGAAAAAGCTTACTAGTAAGAGATTGACGGCGCTCCTGGAGAGTACGCTGATTCGACGCGCATAGTGCCTCCCTCATACGAAAGTTGTGGAAAAATTATTCGCATCGCTCGCTTCTGGCAGCGTTCAAGCTCAGAAGATAGATATTGCGGGAGACGGTCATGAAAGACAGAAGAGGCGTACTCTGCCACAGACCTAACACAAGTTAAGTAAAAAAGCAATAGCTCATCGATCTTGACTTGCGCGCGCCGGAGCTGACTTAGGAAATAAAGTCGCCCATTCAATTTCTTAACGATGGTTTCTACATGTTTGTTCCATTTAAGATCGTTAGATACATTCAGACCTAAGATCTTTGCTTGCGTAACACACTAACTGCTTATTATTAATTGTTATGGGATTGAAATCCTTACAGGACAGGCTAAAAGAGATTCGCAACTCCTTACATTTAGACTCGTTCAATCGAAACTTGTCAGATGGTACATGATAAACTAACTCGTCAACTGCCTCCTGCACCTTACTTTCCTGGCCTTTCGCTGCTGTCTCCGCTATCGTTGTGTCATCGACATATTTCCACATGTCAGTACTTGGGATATCAAGGTCATTTAATGGTCCTAACTTAGTTCCTTGAGGAACACCGGCATGAATAGCACCCCACTCAGAAAAGCACTCCTGACTAAGCTTGACCCGTTGGCACCGACACGTCAGAAAGTCAGCGATCCAAGCTAAAATTACATGTGGTAGATCGTATGACCTAAGCTTCTGTAGCAGCGTCTGGTGATAGATAAGGTCAAACGCCTTACGGAAGTCGAATAACACAGTTCTGACGGTAGCGCCGTTACCATCTGTCGCTTTAAGCCATGCTTGAAGCATGCTGATCAAAGCGCACGTAGTGTCCGAACCAGGTACAGTTCCATACTGCCGCACATCCACTTTTGCCAGAATAGCAGGTTTCAAGAAAGATTCCACTACTAACTCCTCGGAATAAAAGACTAAACGAATAAACAGGCCAAAAAATAGGACTGTTATCGGAGCTCTAAATTTTACGTCTGCCATCGTTCCACACAGGAAACCCCTCGATCCATTCGCCTTGATCCATTCGCTCTGGGGAATTTCGTAGGGATCACAACTTTTTATGAAGACTATCTTTTATTAAAATCCCTTCTTTGTGAAATATCCAGGTAAAAAAGCCTTTTGAAGCCATAGTTCCTTGCTAAATTCTTTGTTCTTTGCTCATACACAAATTTAACAGCGTGGAGGTCCACGCTAGTACTTTCCCTTTGCTTGAGAATAGACCTTTTTACTAATACAGCGGCCATCTTGAATATATTAATTTTTCATTGTTTAAATCTCAATATTATGAGATGTCCAGGGGAAAAGCCTTTGTTTGCCCCTGGCACTGGAAAAAAAATTCGATTTATGTTTTCACCCTAGCCATAAATAACTTTGTAGACGAAAATGCTGTTTTTCCCGAAGCTCATTTACATGGGGCTGCACAAAGGCCCATAAGCCGTTTTCATTTATTGATAAAATTCTGGCAAAATATAAGATAAAGATACAAAAATGTGAGTAGCCCCAGTAAAGGTGGGGACTACCTAATCGCCAAAACATCATGTAGACATGATGGAAACCCCACCCAAGGGATTCTCAACGTAATAATGTAAACTGGTAAATTGGATGAAGACTAGAGGCTGCTGCCCTTGCTAATCGGTCTAAGTCTACCAAAAATTATAAAACTAGAGAAATTGAAGGCTGGAGACTGCTGCCCTTGCTAATCAGTCTCATTCAACCGAAAATTATAAAACTAGAGAAATTGAAGGCTAGAGACTGCTGCCCTTGCTAATCAGTCTCAGACTACTCAACCTTATAAAGCCAGAGAAATTGAAGGCTAGAGACTGCTGCCCTTGCTAATCAGTCTCAGACTACTCAACCTTATAAAGCCAGAGAAATTGAAGGCTAGAGACTGTTGCCCTTGCTAATCAGTCTCATTCCCATGATTAATATATACTCATTGGAGATGCTATGGAGTGGAATCGTTGAATCTGCAAACGTGACAGAGAATCGGCTAGAACATTGTAAGTGCCTCTGATGTGCTTGGCCTTAACTAAAATGTTGTGCTTTAAGCAAATTGAAACTAACTTGCGTACAAAACCCACCAGCTGCTTGTCCTTGCAAGACTGCTTATTGATGATATGGACAAGAGCCTCATTATCCGTAAAAAATAAAATACATTGATTCTGCATCTCGCTGCCCCATAGTTGTAAACTAAGGACAATTGGGAAAAAGTCTAATGCGGCAATATTATAAGTAGTCCAAGTAGGTGGCCAGGCCCCATAGCACCATTTCTTATCAAAAACTGCCCCAAAACCCAAAGCCCCTGAGGCATCAGTGTATAAATTTAGGTGTTCAGAAGTAAACCATTGGTCCTCTAAGAAGAAAGATTTCCCATTAAAGTCACAAAGGAAAGATTGCCAAATTGCTAGGTCTGCTTTTACCTCCCTAGTAAGACGTATAAAGTGGCGCTGAGAACGCACACCAACCGTAAGGTCAGTTAACCGTTTCAAAAAGGTTCGCCCGGGTTGGATCACAGCACAAGCAAAATTCAGCAAGCCAATTAATGATTGTAATTCCTTTAAATTGACTTTTTTTCGTCTCCTGAATTCTGCTATTAAAGAACTGCACTTTTGAATTTTTTCCAATGGCAATCTCGCCTCCGAAAATACCGAATCTAACTCAATGCCGGCAAAGGATAAAGTAGTGGCTGGACCACAGGTTTTTTCTGGTGCTATGGGGACTCCCAAAAATTCACAAAGATGTAAGAATGAGTTTAACTGTTGGGAACACCGCCCCTCTGAAGGTGCAATAATAAGAAAATCATCCAGTAAATGAATTATATGGTTGATGCCACACTTCATTCTGGCTATCCACTCTAAAGCTGAACTAAACATTTCAAAAGTCTTGCATGAACTGGAGCAGCCCATAGGCATACACTTATCATAGTAATAAAAATTCCCCCATTTCATCCCCAACAGGTTATAATACCTTGGATTGATTGGTACAATCCTAAAAGCACTTTTAATATCTGTCTTACTCAGGTAGCAACCTTGACCAACACTCTTAATGTGTTTAATGGCATCTGAAATGGTGGCATAAGATACACTTGTATACTCTTCACTGATACCATCATTCACAGAAAAGTGTTTTGGATAAGATAAATGATGAATAAGCCTAACTTCACCTTCAGCTTTCTTAGGGACTACACCCAAGGGAGATATCCATAAGGGAGATAGTGGAGGTGTAAGGAAAGGGCCTACCAATCAACTGGCTTCCAGTTCTTTTTGGATTTTGGATTGAACAACCTCAGGATGTTGTCGCGCCGAAAGCAAATTTTCACTGTTGATCGAGGTTCTATCTCCCTCAAAATGTATAGAAAAACCATGTGTAAAACCAATGGTTAATTGTTCAGCCAAAGAGTGGTTATAGCCAGACAACATTGATCTCAATCTGTCAACCTTGATTGGGGTTGGTACATTATTAAGGTTTGGTGGCTGAGGATTTGAGAGGGGCAGTTGTGGTGGCTATAGCTGCACTGGCAGAGGTGAATTTTTGCTGGTGCCTTTGGCCATGAAAACAAGTCTTTGCTGGGTGATTCCCTTCACACTTATGGCACAAGTGTTTGTAGTTACACCCGGGACAGCCTTCACCCTTGCTAAATTGAAAGCAATATCCTTTGGGGATATGCTCAATCCAAAATCTAGAATTCCCTGGTTGGGGAGCTGCGAATTTGCGTGTGGAATGCTGCTTAGAGTGCATCCACAGCTCCCAGTGAACACTGTGCCAAGAATAACTTGACACCTGTGCCTGCCTCAGAAATCGAAAGTTTTCATCGTAAAATTGCCAGTTGTGGCCCCTATTAGCCAAATCCTTAACCACCTGCCCATACTTCATGAGGGCAGGGGCCTCAGAAGCGTATCTATGAGTATAGCCCACAAAAATATGGAAACAGTTAACCCAGGTGTCGATCGTTACAATTTTCTTTGACTTGGTTTCTGGTTCCAAACACAGTGCTGGGACTCATGTGCCACCCGGATTATTCATTGTAATCTGAAACTTGTTCTCAGCTACTGGGTTTGTTAGCAGCACACCAAAATCAATGTACTCGTTGTTCCAGATTTTATTCTTAACCTTGTCTGAAACCCTTGCATCAATGGTCAGACTGGGGGAAGTGACAATGGTTGTCGGCAACATCTGGGTTTCAGCTGGCTCACCTGATAAAGCAGTATGTGCAGCAGAAATTGAAGATTCCACCAGGTCGTTGGGTGCTACGGGAACTTCATGTAAATCAGCAACTGGCAGACTTTGGTTGCAATGGCGTTTTTGCACACCCTGCGTGACAAAACGTGACCCAGCGTGGTGCTCTCCTATGATTGGCTGAAATGATTTTGGTGGGCAAAACAATCCTTCGCTTCTTTCGCGCCATTTTGAAGTTTTAGTACATCCATCGGGAAAAAATACATCTGAGCATGTAAAAGTTAATGGTTT
>WUAP02154809.1:0-10480 GCA_015163945.2 Stichodactyla helianthus
TAAGTTCGCCTGTCTTTCGTCGACGCAGCTAAAAAAAAGCCATATAATAAACGATTTATTAACCTCGCTTGCTCGGTTAATAACCTCTTATTACAGATACAAATCATCCATTATGTTGTATTGACCCGATAGCCTCACTTGTATGATTCTTAAAACAAAAGATTATCTCATTGCGGGCTCAGCTATAATAACCGCTATTGCAGTTGAATGAAGCTTCTAAAATTCATGAATTATAAGGGAGTGTTCATTATTTATGGTTTTGGGGGACCGGTCACGGGGGTGGGGAAAGTTTGAGTACCTTATTTTGGGGGTTATTAAAGTTTCAAGATAATTTTAAGGGGGGTCACAAAAGTTTTATCAATTACTGGACTCAAATTGTTAGCGAAGAGCTTTTATTTGAAATCGAACCTACAAGAAAACCTTTTGTATAGTGTCTGTGAGGTACAGCTTCTCAAAGTTTATCCAAATGTACGAAGGATAATGATACACGGAGGATATTTATTTTACTAAATTATGTACAAGATGTTACTGTATTTCATAATTTAGAATACATCATGGCGAATGTGAAAACATGTTGTGAAGGGGGTGGGTTATAAAAGTTTTTAGGTTTTTCTTGGGGGGGGGGGCAAGCAAGTTTTGCTTTTTTCCGAGGGGGGTCATACAGGTTATGAAAGTGTACTCACAAAAAATGTCAGCCCCGCCCCAAACCATAAATAATGAACACTCCCTAAATGAGGAGAAAACAAAGTAAATCACTACCGTGACGGTAGTTTGGAAATGTGATCCTACTTAGCATTAAATTTTACTAACTTTCGCTTTGATTTTCTCCTAGACTTGTTCATAAATTTGAGAACTCACTTCTCGGTGAAATTTAGAAGTCATGACTTTACGCAAGTTATAGCAATATTCATATTTAGCAGCGGTACTGTTAGTGCCAAACCCTGTAAATCGGAAAAAACCGTTAGTGGAAGTCTTGATGTCTGGTCAAGAAAAGATTGCGTTACTTTTTTAATAAAAATATTCGGTTGCTGTCTAGCTGGAGAGAAAAACCCTGAACAGAGATGATACGGTAGTCCAAATGGCTATTTTGAATGACTAAGATTCACTAATTGGAGGCAAAACTTACCCTTTGTGGCCGAGGAAGGGGAGAGGTGTGGGTGGATAGGTGGGGAAATTGAAAAATAACAATAAAAACCGCCAGCGTTGGGCTAAAACCATGGCCGGGTTAATACACGAAAAACTGACGTATTAACTGATGTTTATTTGGATCTTACATCGGTGATAATGGTGTAGTGAATTGATAAATTATTAACACTGTTAAGACTTTTCGTGTAATTCTTTTGTCTAAGGATTTTTAGTGTTGACATACAGTCAGTTCGCTCTGAGCACAGCTACTCGACTTGACTCAATCAATAGACCTCTGACCTTCGTATGCAAATTGCCCATTTCAGATCACGTGGCATTCTCTTGGGAATTGTTCTTTTATTATTAAATGTTAACCTATCAACATAAGAAAGAATTAATTCCCAGGAGTGACATCGCGTGGTCTGAAATGGGTAAACAAACAACGAAGTAAAGAGGTCTATTTGGCCGATGAATCGTACATGTGAGTATATTTTTGCGGTCATTGTAGCTTTCCTTTAATACGACCCACAACACCACAAGGAAATATTACTCAAAATACATTCCTATAACTGTAAAAACCTCAGTTTACGCAAGGTGCTGTCGCCATCGTGCGGTAATCGTGACGGCGCCTTGCCTGAACATTTTCTACTTTCATATTCCCCATAATGCTTTGCATGGAGGGTAACTGAAAAGCAAATGATTAGAAAATTGGAAATTTTTCATTCAGATGTTGAGTAGGTTTGCTATTATCATGGAATCTTTGGTATACACAAAGGAGCAAAACGACCCTTGATGCCTGCTCCCTGAACAAAACCCTTAGTGTTTATCTAATAGGGCTTCTCGCATGTCAACCGGCAATCATGTACCTTTGCATCACTTTGATCTTTGACTCTCCTATATACTGAAGTTTTTAATGTGACTTGACGCTTGCGAGAAATTCATTTTATTAAAAAAGGTTTTACAGTCAAATTTGTCATACAGATATTAGTAACAGTGCGAAATTTCGTGGAGATTACACATAAACTATCGAAGAAATGTATGTTGGCACTGAACAATTTGCCTGCCAGCCTACATTTCTTCATAAAACGTCTAAGGTTAAAAAATTCACCTCTTCTCCTGATTCCGACTAGCCTTCGCGAATCACGGTTTTAGTAATATCTATATGACAAATTTGACTGTAAACTCCTTTTTCAGTTAAAACAAATTTCTCGATACCGTGACGTTTTCAGTAAACTGAAAACCTCTGACTGAGGAGCCTAGCTTTTCCTATTTGTTGAGCTACCGCAGAGAACTGGTGTTTCTGTTTTGGAATTAGTGGAAAAACGGTTAGAAACAATGCATTTTTTCAGTTATTATCTTTATTTTCGATTTTCATGGCCTCTATACGGATGTTGAAGCTGTAAAGCGAAGGCTCTCAAAAACATCCTCACCCGCTGTAATAATGATATTCCTTAGTCGTGATAGTAGATTCACTCCACACTATGATTACTAACGGCATCTCCCTTACCTGGGAACACTGGATTCATCTCCTTGTGTGTAAACACCTAAAGAATCTTCTTGACCGTTCGGTCGAAAATCGATGATCAGTTACTCGGATACGTGGCAAATATCGGTCGGCTCCGCCCTGATTTACGTACAGTTTATATCTCACCTTGTGAAGAACTCAGATTTGATCTTTACTCGGACCCCCCATTGTTTTTTTTAACAGAAAAAGTTAGTCCCCTGGCACATGACTGGAATGATAAAGTCACGATCAAGCAGAAGCAGCTTCCCATGAAAATGATAATTCTTACTCTTGGCGGAGGTAATGAGATTTGAACAAGAGTGTGGAAGTTTAAATTTTCGGCTCTTTTTTGCAAAGTGCTGCCAAAGAAAATACATAACGCAAGACAAACAATTTTTTTAGACCAGAGATCATAGTTCTTAGCTTATTTAGATTGAAACCACCGACCACTGACCTCCGATCCTCTAAACAGGGCAGGGAATTAACGCAGCGAGACCGGGAATTCGATGCTCATTTAACAGCGTGAATGCACGATGGTGGGGAATTCTACGCGTATTTCAACATCTTTTACAATTGTATCAGCAGCAACCTCAACAATTTCAACAGGGAACCGGGGGAAAGTGCTTACTTTTACACTACGCGAGTGTAGGTTCAATTAACTAGTACGCAACCCTCTGTTTGTTTTCAGACTTCATTCTGAAGCTTATGTGAATTTTGTTTTATTCAACATGTTATAACAAGAATGACCTTACTGTCGCGTACCTGCAATTCTAGAATGTCTGTTGGCCCAGCCAAATCACAATGGCTGGGTCACAAAAATACGGTTTATGTTTCCCCAAATATCATCCTTAATATCTACAAAACAAGCTGGCAAAAATTACCAACTGGTTGATTAAATATTTATGGTTTTCAGTGAGCATAAGCAGCAGGGATAAGATTACTATCTCAGTGAATGGGGAACTGTAAATACTCTCTTCTTATCGCTGTGTTTTTTACATTTAGGGAGTAACAACATCAGACTAAGGCAAAAATATTTTTACTTTTTATCTCAATTTAACTGTTTATCGTTTTTGTTTTGGCATCCAAAATGAAACACAGTTGAAAGCGTTTTTCGTTTTTGAGTGTTTTAAGTTTTCCAGAATAACTTTTAATTATTCAAAAGCGTGTGAATTTTTTCTCGTTTAAGCAACTGACGTTACAAAGGGAGTTGACTTTTTGCGAAGAAAAAGTACTGTAAATACTTCGCTCTATCTACATCTCTCAGGACTAAACAAATACAATATATCACAATTTTTCAGGGGCTCTCACAATGGAACTAATCATGTGAAACATGAAACACACACGTGGTCCAATGCCACATTGTGGAGAAACAGTCGATCAAAGTTCACACATTAATACAAACAGGTTCAACACGTTTACTCGTCACTCAAGCCAAGCACGAGCCAATCAGAAGAGCTGGCTTGTTTACTCGATTTCGCGGGCTGGTGTATTTCATTAAAACAAAATCACGAGGTGAATAACGCCGGTGAAATCGTTGTTGTTTAGGTTTTTCCTGGCTTCGACTCGTCTTCATTGTGTCCTGAAACGTTGAAGTTCATATAACTTTGAATGTAAGTCTAAAAGTTTTGACTTGTGGTCAGTTTTTGAACCGACAAAGGTTATAGGAATTAGCGTGTCTTGTAATGTAACATTATCTTTGGCTCGCCTTGTACGGACTGGAAGGTGAATCGATTTATTTCGAACTCTATTTTATTTCTTTGCCAGAACAGTTTGGGATATTTGGGATACGGAGTTAACTCAAAGATGTCCGAGAAACAAAAAGATCCTCTGGAAAGCCCAGAAGCGAGTCAACCGTTAACAGAAGCTGAAGACATCAATGGCGATGTGCCACCGGTGAAGGTAGAAGACCCTGGTAAAGTCGAGCTAAAGAAAGAGGTTACTCTTCTCAATGGCGTTGGTTTGGTCGTTGGAGTGATGATCGGCTCTGGTATTTTCATCTCGCCGAAAGGCGTCCTGGTTCGTACTGAATCCGTAGGTTTAAGTCTCGTGGTATGGGCAGGTTGTGGGCTCTTGGCTCTGTGTGGATCGCTTTGTTATTGTGAGATGGGCACCATGATCCCGAAATCTGGAGCGGAATATTCGTACCTCAAAGAAACCTTTGGGCCTCTGCCTGGATTTCTGTACAGTTGGACGCTAGCTCTCATCATTCGTCCTTCATCTATAGCCATAGTCAGCTTGACTTTTGCTCGCTATGTTACACAACCTTTCTTCCCCGATTGTGAGATCAGTCCTTTGGCGGTCCGGAAGGTCTTGGCCGCAGCATGTATTGGTAAGCTCAAAACAGACACACACACACACACGCACAAAACAACCCAGGACAAATATTGTCCTTAACTTTACGATATATATAAAGTATTAGATGCAAGAAATCCCGAGTATTTCAATGGCTTCGTAAAACCTCCAACTAACTTTGACAACAATTACCAGCGGGTGTTTTCTATTGAAATTAATACGAAATCAATTGCCACGTTTTCATTATATTTTTCTAGATTTTACTCGCGCGGGAATTTTGTAAGTCGTAACATTTTCAAGTTTAAAGTTATTGCGCTCGAAATTAAATATCATACGATCAGCCGCTGTTAGGTTTATTTAGTAATGATTTTTTCTAGTAGAATTGGAAAGCCTTTTAGCGTGGTGAGACAGACCTGACAATTCTTGCATCACCCAAAACTATTAAAGCATTTACATAACTAAGACACACTGATCTCGCGGGTTTGGGTGTTCAAATGGCAGTATTTTAATTTTTTGTTTTTTGGTACAGATATTTTAACGTGTTTTTAGACATATTTTGTTTCTCTTTGGTGTCTTTCATCACATTGTAATCGATTTAAACTCGATATCATGGGTTATAAGTTATTTCTCATAAAAGTAGGAAAATCAGGAACTGGAACGGAGTTGGGAGCGAGGAACCATATTTTCAAAATGTCGTGACTTCTGCATTGGATTAATTAAAAAATATGTCTGGATGAAATGGCCTTTCACCAAAAATATAATCTTGCCATTTGAAATAAACTGTTTTTTAATTTTCATGATATGATTGAAATAATGATGTCATAACAGTTCTTGGCTGACACTAATGAAAACTTGGCACTGAAGTAGTATAAAACATATCAGTGCCTATATATCATGATATTTACACCTATTTCAAAAAACGTTGTCACAGCCGAAAGCAAACAAGCCAAGTTCACTCACAAAGCAGTTATTCAGTAATTAATCCATTTAGATGCAGTCATTTTAGTCTTTTTACAATGGCAGGGTGCTTTGCTTCCCAAGCACAAATGGTGTGTTCAAAAACTCAGCTAATATCCTGATCACAGACGTTTGCTTTTGGACTCAGTATTGTCACATGTTGCTTTTGGCTATGATAAACTTTTTTGAAATAGGTGTATAATATATGATACGATATAGTTGAATATGAACAAGCAGAATAACATAAATAAAGGGAAACTACTTTTGTAGCTGTTTTTATAATTCATATAGAATGGTTCAACATTTTTAACCCATAACAGTAATCAAGACTTATTCAACTAAAACTAGTTTAGCAGCCAGTTCTTGTGGCCATTCCTTTATGTAGGAACAATTTATTATAATGCATATTTCATCATTGTTTTGCATGGGAATCTATCTTATTGTATTGACTTTTCCTAACAACTAGTGTTCCTACATGAAAGGACCCAGGGCTTAACTTTAACTTTATTCATTTATATTGAGCAAGTATCAACTTAAAGTTTTCAAAGTTTTCAATTTATGGAACCTTGAAAATTCCTTGAAACTATCCTGATCTGACTGAAGCAAATTGAATTAAAGTGAACTGAATTCACTATTAAAATTTAATTTTATGAAATCAGAAGCCCTTTACCACTATTAATAGACCTTTCCCGAATTCGCTTTGGATGATCACGAAACAATGGTTCCAAGTCGAGACTGAACTTGATTCTTTTGTTTATCAAGGCCAACCTCGACTTCAAACCATTGTTTCATGATCATCCAAGCGAATTCAGGAAAGGTCTATTTAATCTTGCTGAGACGTTTTGCCAAGAAGTTTTTGTCATTAGTAGAGACTGGCTCTCGTTGTCGCTCTGAGAGAGTGATGGTTGGCTGTTTAATTTGGTTCATCTTCTTTACTTTCCTTGTCAGCCAGACAACTTTTTAAATAGGTAAACACCGGGTGAAAAGTTGTCTAAAAAGTATTGAAATATCCCGTCTATCAGACAAGCATGACGTGTACCGGTGCCACGCAAACTCAAAGAAATTATTATATTTGGCGGGAGAAGTACAAACGCGTTTGTTTTGGCGCCAAAACAATAGTTTTTGTTTTTTCGTTAAAAAGGCTGGTGGTTCACAACAAAGGAGAGCTCTTATTTTTATCCTATTATGAGAATCCAATCTACATCCCTCGCAGAAACTTTAGCTGTTGCTGTTAGTAACTGATTACGTATGTGAGCTTAGGTTTACAAAAATTAGATACGAGAAATTAAAGAGAGGGTTCTGAAGGGGGGGGGGGGGGGTCTAATCCCATTTCCCAGCCTAATTTTCCTCAAAATTCCAGTTACCGTCAGTTGATTTCAGCAATGACAATTTGAGTATTCCCCGCCATTTTTACACTTTACTGGGTGATACCGCTGATCAATAGATGCGTGGGACTGGGTACAGCGTGTTGATACGCGAAGGCAGAGTGTCAAAATTCGTTTTAATATCTTTTAAGAATTTTAATGATCTAAAAGTGCGGGTTTTTTCGACTTTTGTTGATAGGTGAAATACGAATCCCATTCCCATCTGTTGTTGTATTTCCCATTCCCAGTGGTCAAATCCCATTTTTCCAGCCCCAAAAAAAAGCCAATCCCAGCTCCCATTTTACCCCTTCAGGACGCTCTAAAGAGTGACGTCTTTGTAACTTGACATACACGGGTCGAGACTGCCCTCCGTTTTAGTTTGTCTTCGCGCGATCTTCTTGACTTATAGGTTCTGTAGTCCCTGCTTATTCAAAGGCAGTAAGTTTGATACGAGTTGCAACGAGCTAGGTTGCTTTCTTGATTATTTGTAATGATAGTTATAACACTGTTCCCACTCCTCGAGAGATCTTTTGATTTGCGCATGCTTTGCGAGTTGAAGATACTTTTAGACGCTGTGCTTCCTTGCAAATTTTCCTTAATAAAAGTTTAAAAGTGAATCTTCACTACTTTTTGGGCCCATTTCAGTCGTCCAAACTTTTGCCTTGCCAAATTCAATGTACATGAGATGGATAACGAGAAGAAACAAAAGATTTCACTGATTTGCATTAGATTCGACGCGGCAAACGTTCGATGTCTGAACTGGGCCTTAGAAATAGATTTTTTAATATAATCATCCATTTGAAAGAGTTCAGCTATATTGATTTATGTATGGTTCTTTGTTGAACAGTGATAGTCATAAATTAAGTTAAGAGTGTCGTGGTACGTGGGTGTCATCATTTTAATTATAAAAGACGTTCCTTCTACATAAATGGATATTAAAACCCATTTACGTGGAAGGAAGGTTTTTTTATTGTCAAAGTGATAGTCATGTTACTATTGCAACCACTTCAGCACCAGACATAATGACGTCACTCGAGCAATCTTGGAGTAGCGTGACGTTAGAATTTTTTCTCGTGTCCTTTTTGCCCTATTTCCTGTTATGTGTGATTTCCTAATAATTCATTTATTCATTCATTCGTTTATTCTCATTGCAGGTGTGACAATATTCATCAATTGTGCAAGCGTTCGTGTGGCTACTCGTATCACCGACACTTTCACTCTTGGCAAACTGATCGCCATTGCAATCCTGGTAGTGATCGGGATCATAACACTAGCTCAAGGTAAACACTCCTGAACAAACAACATGTTCAGCACGTTACTCTATTAATAGCCTCCCAACCATTACGTCACGTGGTTACCACGTGGTACTAAATACTACGTATGTCTTTATATTGAACGGTAAACATCAGTACGCTCATGTGTCATTCCCTTGGATATTGTTTCTTTTTTTCTTGGTAAAGCTTGAGTAGAACGTTAATATGGGTGAGCCCCAAACAAAGAATCTTATTCCCAAGAGGATGACACGTGGCCTGAAATGGGAAAACATTAAACCCAAAGTAAAGAGGTCTATTGTCTCGTACTTGTCATGCTACATTGTTGCGTTGCGAGTCGCTAAGTAAATGTTGCTCGTATTACCAATCCGCGCGTAACAAATTTTCTTTGTTGCGCGAAGTAGGAGCCATGTTCTTTCCTCCATGTTTCAAGTCACGGACAATAATGTGCTTACATGATCATGGGGTTTCTTGCTATAATAGAGCAGTTCTAAGTGCTCGTGTGACGTCACCCACATAAAAAAGGACTTCCGGATCCAAAATTAAAAGCCAGTCTTATAAATATTTTTCTCACTTTTTTCTTCAAAGCAGGAATTTTTCTACAAAATGCTGAATGTTTCAGTTGAAGGGTAAATAGGCCTTTTGCAGCAAACAGTCACATGACGATATTTGACCTCAATAGCGAATGAATTGAGCTCACGGTCCCTTGGGGAAGGCTCCACTGGATGGCAAACAAACATTAAAATGCTTAGTATCTTGAGATCAAAAGCATGTTAAAAGGGTAGAGACGTATTCTATAAAAGATTTCATTAACAGCTTTAGAAATTTAGTGAAAGTTGTCTTAAATAAATAAAATAATTTTTTTTTTGCCATCCAGTACAATCACGTGATAATTTGTTGCAAAAGGCCTATTGTGGAGAACATTTTAGATTTGACTTTAGGACTGATGATGATTTTCTGTGGAAATGGATACGGAAATACTTCACAACTTTAGCTCTGTACAGGACGTGATGACGTTCTGATGATCAGTCTAATCACGTGGCAAGAAAGCTACTTGATCGTGTGGCCAGTCATCGGATACCACTGTTAAATAATTAGATCATTTAATCATGTCTTAAAATCGTTACTCATTTTGATATTCTGCAAAGATTTTTAATGTGGTTTTCTCAATGCGAAAATTTAGGAAACGTCGAGCACCTGAAAAACCCGTTCGAAAACAGTGAAAGCAACCCTGCAGCCATTGGTTTAGCTTTCTACTCTGGTCTCTGGGCCTACGATGGATGGTAAGAAAACATAAAATACTCGCTTCGCTTCGTCTCATTGGGAAAGTAGTTTTACGTATTCCGTGAAATACACTTGTTTAGGGCTTAAGGTCTATTTGTTTTAAGTGTAAAAGAAATAAACTAGTCGAACAGAAAATGGATACCTTGGAAGTTTGGTTAGAGTCACGCAAAAACGAAGCCATGGACTTCAATCACACGGCGGCCATGTTGGTTGAAACAATACATTTTTCCCGCGTGGTCTCGCATTCAAAAACTGCAGAACGAGTTTACGCCTGGAAGAACAAAGGTTTTCATTGTCATGGTCCTGCCGTGTGATTAAAGCTCACTGATTGTTTTGACTCTAGAAGAGATCACATTAATGGTTAGCGGTATTTTCCCGCCATCTTTATACTGTACCGTACTGTAATCTCGGAAGCATCTCACCTGACTAGAGATATTTGTTTTGTTTTCTAGGAATGCCCTTAACTTTGTCACCGAAGAGATGAAGAACCCCGCAAGGTAAACCACTATATATTAGTTCTTTTCTCATTTCAAAACTGCTGCATGAACACAGACTATACTGTGGGACTACAGTGTGATATTGAGGATATTACATGGGCGCGCGCGTGGAGATACGAATTTTATCTTCGAGTGTTGATGATATCTCTCACGAGTGAGCGCAGCGAACGAGTGAGAGATATTCAA
>WUAP02154820.1:0-10479 GCA_015163945.2 Stichodactyla helianthus
GTCAGCTGTCATGTCAGTACAGCCCACATGTCATGGCTGATTTCAGGACCCCTGCACTTTCATCACTGTCTCATTGAGTCATAAACATACAAGAATAAAACTATAGTACTCTAACTTTACTATTACCATTGGATTGTACACCACAATCAGTTGCTGTTTTCTGACCAACATCATCAGGATCTAAACCCCAAGGGTTATCTTCATCTGCCCTTAGACATCCAAATGTACTTGAAGGATCAACATCCTCTGCTTGCTCTTCTTGAGCTTCTTCTTCGTTTTCACTGTCAGAGTTTCCTTTCTGCTTCTCTGTGAGTTTCCTACTTAGTTCTAGCTGTTCTTGTATTGCTCTTTTAGCCTGCAAATATACACACCAAAGTAGGTGACAATAACAACAATAACAACAATAATAACAATAACAACAATAACAACAACAACAATAACAACAACAACAATAACAACAACAACAATAACAACAACAATAACAACAACAACAACAACAACAATAACAACAACAATAATAACAATAACAATAACAATAACAACCACAACCACAACGACAATGACAATAACAATAATAATAATAATTCAAAATTTCCCTGTTGGTTGGCTTTGTCATTTCATTAAGCTTGTTTCTTCAGTCTAATAAAATAAACTATGGTTGAAGAAACAAGCTTACTGAAATAATAATAATAATAAATAATCTATATTTAGGAAACAAACCATTGTAAATACTAAGTACAAAACCCAACTACATTACACACAAGTACTAATACAACATAGAGCAATTCATAGCTCATCACCAACTCCTTTTAGTGTTGCTTTTCAATTCATAACAGAAAATGGTTCAGAAAAGAAATGATAAACGTTTTGTAAATTTCGTCTGATTAAAGTATTTACCTCTGGATTATTTTGTCCTTTGATTAGCAAATTCTTTGCCCACTTAGAAGTACAGCGATGCTTTAGAGAAAGTCTTTCCTAGAAATAAATTGAACACAAACTCAGTCATTCACAAGATAGCTGAATGACAGTTGATGGTTGATCCTACTAATCTAAATGGAAGCTAACGAGTAAACTAGTATGGGAATCAGTGAGTGATTGTGGCAATTCTGCTTTTTTGTTAAATCATGAATTTAGAATCAAAAAATCCCATTAAATTCAGCTTTTGTGAATTTTTTTCTTTGTTACATCATCAATATTCCTACCCTTTTTATACATTTTGAACAAAAATTTAAATGAGTAGAAAAGGTATCTTTTTGTTGGATAATAAGGTAGGAATTTAAGTGTTTTTTGTATTCAATAGATGTGATGAAATTTCCCACCTTTTTGAAGTTTCATCCTTTGAAAGAAATTCAAAAAGCAGATAAAAAGGTACCTTTTTTGACCTTTTGCGAGTTGAACAACACAAGGTATAAAAAGGTACCCTTTTCAATTCTGTCTCACTAGTCACTTTATAAATGCAAAATGCAGGAGCCAAATGACAGCATCACTAATTTATTTCTGACCAACCATTTAATTTCCTGACGATTCAAAATTATCATTTCCTGCTAAAAAGTCACGTGACTGCTTCTTATGTGACATGGCGCTTTATTCAAACTTAAATAAGGCCATTTGCGGTTAACGGTTTTGCGCAAGAATCTTGAAGTTTTAGCATGGAAGTTTTAGAAGCCAACCTTGAAACGATTAAGAGATATTTCAATGCAAACTACTCATATCAGCAGATAAGCAAAATAAGTCACGTGACTTTTTAGCGGGAAATGATAATTTTGAATCAGCGGGAAATTAAACGGTTGGCCAGAAATAAATTAGTGATACCGTAATTTGGCTCCTGCATTTTGCATTTATAAAGTGACTAGTGAGACAGAATCAAAAAGGGTACCTTTTTATACTTGTGTTGTTCAATTCACAAAAGGCCAAAAAAGGTACCTTTTTATCTGCTTTTCGAATTTCCTTCCAAGGATGAAACTTAAAAAAAAGGTGGGAAATTTCAACACATCTATTGAATACAAAAAAAAAAAACTTAAATTCCTACCTTATTCTCCAACAAAAATATACCTTTTCTACTTTTTTTTTTTTTTTTTTCAAAATGTATAAAAAGGGTAGGAATATTGATGATGTAACAAAGAAAAAAATTCGCAAAAGCTGAATTTAATGGGATTTTTTGACTCTGAATTCATGATTTAACAAAAAAGGAGAATGGCCACAATCACTCACTGATTTATGGGCTGCGTCGGTGTGTAATGAATACAATAACAAATAAAAGGAAATCTGTAACACTGTGAAAAAAGAGAAATATACTTAACTTTACTGACGTTTCAAGCTTTCACCCTTCGTCAGAGTAAAAGAGACTACTAATCTAATCTAATCTAATATTCAGTACATACAAGAGAATTACATTTAAATAGGAAATAGACCTTATTAACTTGAGCGTAATGTTTACCCATTTCAGACCACATGTCATCCTTTTGGGAATAAGATTCTTTGTTTGAGGCTCATCCATATTAATGTATCTTCTCAAGCATTACCGAGAAACAAAGAATCATGTTCTCAAGGGAATGACACATGGTCTGAAATGGGTAGACATTATGCCCAACGTGATTTGGTCTATTGTCAGAAGCAGCCAACTTAGTTTTATTCGAGTGCCCAAGCCAGGGATGACCCTCCTCATCCCATGGATCCCGCAAATGGTAAGCCATTCAGAACTCTGTCATGTTGCAACCTGATTTGCAGATTCCATCTTTGTGTAAAATGATTTGTATTAAACACCACTGTGTTTGTTACCTTGGCTCTTATTCTATCCATCTTTTCTAATTCTTCTGCAGCTTTTTGTGGGTCACTATGTTGAAGTTCTTCAATAGATAGTTTGCTAGCTGTACGCTGCTCTCCTTTCTTTTTAATTCTGTGGTACCTAAAGTGTGATAACATGTCAGGATGCTAATTACTCTACTGCTCAGTAAAACTGTAATTTGGTAGGTAAACGTACAATCAAAATAAAAAAACCATCAACACCTCAAATATGTCTGCAAGGCTGCAAATTAGCACTCATCATTGGACACTTGTCCGGAAAATTTAAGGTTTTGCCTGTAGAATAATCAGTCTGACTAGACATGCTGACCAGGACATGCAAAATATTATAGTGAAACATTGTTCTGTCAAAAAATTTTTGTCCGGCCAGACTGGTTTGTCTGGTCAAACCTTGTCCCTAGCCTGACATATGACAGGCTAATAGAAAAAAATTATTTGAATCCTTGTGTTCTGACTAATCATAAATGAGAGACGTATTTATTACAGGTGTACCTAATTTTAGTCTGTGAAAGTGCCAAAATTCAAAAAAACACCTGAAATTTGAAACATTTTACTTTATTAAGATTGTGAAAGCAGTTTATATCACCCATAGCTGGTTAAGCTTTGAGCAATTTGCTATAATCAGATAAGCTTTTGGGCCGTGATATTTAAGGTGTTTACAGTTTTCTTAGTTTGACTTTGAAGTTGTCACAGTCAAAAAAAAGAATGATAAAATCAATAAGTATTATCATGTCATCACAAAAATCTTACTTCTTGCTCTTTATTTTTTTGGCCCTTCTGCATTTTTCTTCATAATAAGACTGTAAAGCTCGAAGACGTTGTAACTCACTTCTTCTTTCCTTTGCCTTAAAATAAATATTACATGACATGTCTGTACACAGCTTTGCACAGTTTTAGCATATAGTCATTCATACCTCTTCAAAGTCCATAGTAAGAAGTGCTTGCTCTTCTTCTTCTGTGAGTTCTTTGTTTTTCCTTTCCATTAGATGAGTGCTTCCATTCAACACTGCTGCAATCTCTTCTTCCAATGGTGTTCTTGGCTATTCAAGAAAAACATTTTTAACAGTACAATGTTTAAATGTTTTTGTGCACTATACATGTCTGCTAAAATTTTTCTGTTTGCTTTGCTTACCTTGAAAGTGACTGCTAATGTTTTGGTGGTTATCTCAGGGGGTTTGTAAGCATTCAGTGGAAATGACAAATGCTCAGCCTGGAGAAACAAGACTTGGATATTGTTGCAAATTCAAAGTAATTCATGTTATCATTATTATAAGACAAGTAACTATCCCCTCATACACTCCTTTCATAACCCCTAAATCCCTTCTTACAGTGCAACTACTCAAAGGCCAACCAAGGCCACCTTGACAAATTTTCTACAAATTATTTGCAATAGTGTTTGAGTACGTACACAAAAGACTAGCAACAAATTTTGAATTTAGAGATTCTTCTGTTGTTCAGTTGGCAAGACTGAATGATAAACAAGAGCTTCTTTATACATTTTATTTGCAAATATAGTGATTTTTGCCCCAAAATATATAGAAAAAAATATATATAACTTCAAATACAACAGGAAACCAAATTAAAAACTGTTTAAAATGAAGTTTTAATAAGAACAGTCTGTTTCTTAAAGCCAATGATATTTTGAAGCTGACACGTTAGATTTTATTACCATGTTGCTAATATGTGACAGCACATTTAAATGTGACAACCAAGGTGACTTCAGCCTTCTATACTGTGTGAACTCATGATTATTTGTATGATTTGTACTGTGGTTTAGATTCCCATTTTGATTGGCTAATTTGAGGAGAATTTGTTCAGGTAGCCTTGGTTAGAGTAGTTTCACTGTAACGCACTATACCCATTGATTCTTTACAGTACCTCTCTGTTTTTCTTAACAATAGGCTGCCATTTGCCAACTTCTTTGGATGTCTCCTCAAAAGCAATAGTTCTTTGGATCTGTGGAAAAATCAAAAAATGAATTACTAACAGCTATAAACCAAGTTCAAATTCAAGGAGAAGCATGAGCAAAAACTTCTACATGTTGATTAAAGAGTAAATTGATTCATAACTTTTTAGTACATGTCTACTAAACTGCACCAACTCACTTTCTCAGCTTCTGGTTTGTGTAATGGTACATCAAGAGTTGCTGTATTTTTCTCCATGCTTTCCTAAACATTAAAATGAATAAAGTACATGTATAATTAGTGTGAAGGTTACCTTCCTGCAGCTAGTAATGCTGATAGTGTGCAGACCATATATCCGTGAACAATTACTAACTATTTAGAGGCTAACACAATTAACCACACAAAGAAACAAAAAGATTGGTAATAGGGAGGGTGGTTTTGTTCTTACCATTCTGCCTGAATGATATCTACTATTTGTTACAAAATGAAGGCAATTACATGAAAAATGTTTGAGACAGGGGAAATGGCAAGAAATATCAGATTGAAAATTGTATTAGGATTTGTATGGGAAAATGTGCAGGACAGCAAGCTCAGTCAGTCAGTCCAGTACATTTTTCCAAACTCACAGAAAGCATTCAATTTTATATTTCATTCCATTTCTTCCGTGTCAAACATTTTGAGCTGAAACTTTGCCTTCTTACTAATGTTGAGATGCTCTTTCCATTTCTGGAGTTCATTTTGACACTGGTGCTTGGTTTAAGGGTGGACTGGTCATGTGACCTGTTAGTGTAAATGGCCTATTTCTATTATTATTATACCAGTTTCTTCTTGAGTCTCCCATAGTGGCCTTCTTTCTCCAGTGATCCTATCAAGTCTTTAATGTCAATCTTTTCACTGTCTGCAAAACCAAAATGTAATGGAATTAGTATAGGAAATTACACCGCTTAAGAAGAACTAAAGGAAAATACCATGTGTATTCGATGAAAGTGGCTTTATACCATGAGTGCATAGCATGAGTGGTATTACTGGTAAGCTATTTCCTTAAATACATGTACAAGCGGTATTTTTCATTAATTCTTTGAGAACTACATGTAAGGGTTTCCTGTTTTTAATCAATCCTAAATCAATGTTCCTACAAAAGATTGTATCAGCGTACATCCACCAATGTATGCTGACACGGGAAAATGAAATAACGCGATTGTAAAAGAAAATTATTTAAAGTTAATCTCTAAATTTAATCTCTATAGTTTATTTGGAAATTAACGCTCATGTACTTATTAGTATAAGGTGCCAAATAAAATTATTATATTATATCCAGCCTTGTATACCTATTTTAAATGCAAAGATAAAACAAATTAAACCTACCTCCTCCAGTGCTTAGATGAAATTCAGATACTTTAAGGTTTGGCTCTGATCGTTGGCTCTTTTTCCTTTTAAAAATATAATATATCAAAATCCTCTTCATAATGTCTAACCCAAAAGCATAGCACACAAACACATTATGAATAATGCATTTTTCATGGAGATATTTGTAGTGCAATCCAAAGCTTTCTTTACCTTTTAGTTGACTTTTTGTCAAGATTTTCTACTATTTTCAGTACATTGCTGTGCCTTGCATCTTCCTCTCCCTCACTTTCCTTTAGAAAAAAATGTATATTTAACCATACATTGTAAATTGTCTATAGCTGTGGATTTAGTTTAATAATCCTTTAAAAATAAATTAACATCAACCAATATTCATCTGTTATTTTACTAGGGACTATCTTCCATCTTTGGCCTTGAAAGATGCAATCATATGTTATCATACATCATTCTAAAGGTGCTGTTACCCTGTTGCAATTTTCCTTGCAACCTGTCTTGTAATTTGTTGTACAAGTTGCACGAGACATTGCCTAGTGTAACATACCAAGTGTCTCTCTGAGTTTTACTTCTCGCAACGGTTGCAGCGACAAAATTGCGAGGAAAACTGCCTAGTGTAACAGCACCCTAAGGTCAAATTTGAATTTCAAGTCTACAAAGACTGGTATTCACTACTGTGTGATACTAACATTTTCACTGGAACTCAACAGCTGTTCATCAACCTCGACATCTGAATCTTCATTGACTTTCGCAACAAGCCTAAATAACAACAACAGACAATAAAAACATATTAATGATAATCCTGGCTAGGTAAAACAGGCCTGCGCGTATTAAGAACGCCTATAGAAACAGCAAAAAAAGAAGGAAAACTTTAGACTTACTTTAAAGCTTCCTTGGCCGCCATCTTGAATGATAAACCACGTGGTTTTTTTTGGAATAACCGCTAGACTAATTTATGCGATGATAAATTATGGAAACTTTTGGTGACGTCACAAGTCCAATAATCGAGTCAATTATTAATATTGTCTGGCTCGTAGAGATTTGTTTTATCTACTTTAGAAACGAACTGTGATATCTTAATTGATGGACAAGATGGTCATTACATCAATCAGTCATAATAACTGTTTATCAGGGAATTCTGTCAACGAATTTGATCGCTTTTCGAACAATTTTTGACTCCCTGACATGAGCCTCAAACAACATAAAAATACAATGGAAACTTTGCCAAAGTTTTAGAAGACGCGGCTTCCATGAAGCTTCTTCAACATCATGGCTTCTTTGGTGTTCAGACTATGTGAAAACGCTCCAGAGATTCTACGGGACGTATGTCTTGATCTGGGCTGGAGAGAATACGATGAAGATGATGATGAAAATGACTGGAATCTCTGGTGGAAAACTTCTGGATTTCGAACCAGTGACTTTGAAGCGTGTCGTCCATGGCAACGACTCAATCATTTCCCGAAATCAATTGCGATTACAAGAAAAGACTGCTTGGCCAGGAACTTGAGGCGAATGAAAGGGATTTATGGAAATTCCGTCTATAATTTTGTACCACTTTCTTTTAATTTACCCAATGATTACAGGAAGTTCGTGTCAGAATATTCCAAACAGAAAGAAACTGGTAAGACTCTTACCTGGATATGTAAACCAGCCGACCAGTCACGAGGAAAAGGAATATTTCTTTTCAGGGATCTCAGCCAACTTACATATGACTGTGCAACTGTTGTACAGAAATACATACTTAATCCAATGCTGATTGCTGGTTATAAGTTCGATTTGAGAATATATGTATTAGTGACATCATTCTGTCCACTTCATATTTATGTATATCATGAAGGACTTGTGAGATTTGGAACAGAGAAGTTTGACCTCAATAGCCTTGACAATGTGTTCTCACATCTTACCAATACCAGCATCAATAAGCAAAGTCCCTGCTATGCTACTGATAAGGATAGGATTGGACATGGATGTAAGTGGAGTATTGGACAGCTAAGGACATATTTCCATCAGAATAATATTGATGACAGGCTACTCTGGCATAAAATCAATACTATTATTATTTTGACCCTTCTTGCTCAAGTCCCTGAAGTACAGGAAAACTCTACTAATTGTTTTGAACTATTTGGATTTGATATTTTAATTGATGCAAATCTCAAACCTTGGCTTTTGGAAGTGAATTTTTCACCATCCCTTGGTGTGGATTGCTCTTTAGACATAGCAGTTAAAAAGCCACTTTTGCAAGACACTCTGGAGATCATTAATCTTCAAGAATCTGACATAGCTTCATATGACATCTGTATGATTAATGGTCATGAAAAAAGAAGGCATAAACTAAGACCTAATATGTTATCTCAAGCTACAAGACAAAACACAGCTGGCAATAGAAATATTCAGGGAACTCAGTCCAGAACCTCAGTAATATCTTCAGCGTTTGACGATAGAAAGATTATTGCAAGTAAATCAGAAAGTAACTTTTCCATTTCTAATGGGAAAAATTCACAAATTGCCAACAATGGGCAAAATAACACTGATCCTTCTAATGATGATGAGTGGACAAGAGAAGTGAACATGGATCTCAATAATAATAAGAGTTTAGTAACAACTAATCCACATAATGAAGATCAGGAGATGAATGGATCACAGGGTGCTAATAGTAAAACTGAAACTCCACTGGCTGATGATGATGCTCAAATACATAAAACTCCTTCTCTATTAGTTAGAGATGCATCTCTGGAATTTCAAGCAGCTTTACATTGTGCCAAAAAACCTGCCTCAGGATCTTCATGTTTGAGTAACACAGCTAATGCATGCAACTTGAAGAACCAGCATAGGTATTCTTCTACTGAAACATTGTATTTTGTTCAGCAAAATCAACTTAGTTTTGCTCATGCAGAAAGCAGTATCAATGGTGATGAGGAAAGTGAGGAAAAACAACAGCCAGTTTGTTTTGGTTCTGCAAAAAGCATGGAATTGCAATCATCCAGACAAAAATCTCTACCAACACTAAGAAAACCATCAGTAAAGAACCAGAACAATTCTAAAATATGCTCTGCAAAAGTAACTTCTTTCCTTACTAACAATAAAACAAACACAAGAAAGCTGTCTTTGATGAAATGGAAAGACAAGTATGGAAATTCAGGCAAAGGATTCTCCAAGATGAAGTTATGCAACAGAGTTGGAGATTACGTTCTCATCTTTCCATTCAGTGATGCCTCACAGAAATGCAATTCCACTAAGCAAATAAACAGTAAATGCATTATTGATGAAGTTAAAAAAGCAATGCATAAAGTGGGTGAATTGATCAAAGCCACTCCCAATACTAACGGTTCAGATGACAAACAACCTTTAGATTTACAAAAGCCATATTGGGGTTTTAGTTCTGTAACTGGTTATTCAGTTGAGAATTAAGTGAGTTATCACTTACGATAACTACACTTTAATATCTTTATCTTACGAGAGTTAATTAAGTTTGATATTCATTTGCTTTAGTGTGGTGTTTGATATATATTTACATTATTTAAACATGCAATACAAAATGTGTGAAGAAAAATAAAAAACCTCTTTATTTAAATGCCTAGTCGTTCTAGCACTTTTACACACACTACCATTACATAAACTTTTGATCATACACAGATCACACATTGATTTTTACGGAGGGAGGAAAACCAGAGAACCCGGTCACACATCTAACAAACTATACTCACATGTGATATCCTCTCGAACTAGCAACCTGATCCGTTGGACTCGTGGTTAGAGGCGAACGTTTTACTGCTACACCACCCATGCCACCCAAAAAGACTTTTAATTGTTGGCAAAAAGAAAGCTTAGTTTTGAGGATTGTGTGCAAAGGTTAGAAACTAATTCCTGCAGCGAGGGTGCTCCTATTGTAAGATGCATATTGCGCAATCGTAACGCGTGCATTTCCGTATCAGACCCCCTGTGGAATATCAGCGGAACACCCGTGGAATATCAACGGGATACTCTGCTGTTTTAGGCACAAACACAGATCACAACAGGCTGGATGTCAGCGCAGTCATGATGAAGAGCTGTTGCTGTGGACAGCTATGCACCAGTACTACAAGATGGGGCTTGTCTCCGTGTAAGAACCTGTGAATGACGTCACAATAGCCAAAACCATGCTTTTAATCTATCTAAGCCTAATCTAAGTCTTGTTAACCCTAGTGTCGTCATAATCGTGATCCTAATTTCAATATATTTTAAGCATTTGAGACTTGGAGCACATTTCGCATAAGTGAAAACGATACGACAAATCCGTAGCCGTGCTACCGTTAAGCCTGGTTCTCACTAGCGACGCAAGCATAAGCGCAAGCAACATGCGCAGACTCAGTAGGGTACTGCTCATTAGCGGTGCTTGTCTTTTCTCACACCTCGGTGATAAATGCAGTACTGAGTC
>WUAP02154831.1:0-10477 GCA_015163945.2 Stichodactyla helianthus
AAGATAAACTTGAACACCGTATGAATTGGTGGTTGATTACTGACGTTTCGGACGTTAGTCCTTCGTCGGAGTTGAATCAAATATAGAAATATGCAAATTAACCCATGGTACTGTTAGTGCCAAAGCCTCTAAATCGGAAATATCGGGACAAAATTCGCTCAAAGGAAACTGAATGGCTTTTTTTTTTAAAGAGTTTTCCTTTAAGTCAAGAGCAGTCAGTACTGAAAGGAATCCTTATATTTATATTTTTAGGTTCTTTGTTGTATTTTGGTTATGGTTTGTGGAACAGTAAAGAAGGATTCTTTCAAGCGAAAAGGCAGCAAACTGAAAAACAACCTCTACTAAATGACACTCTAGACGATGTGGACATCCAGTACGACATGGAAATCATCCCTGCACACAGAGATGACTGGGATAAAGACTCCCTTGACGAAGAGAAGTTTGAAGCCGTTTAGAAATCAGTTTCAAATTCTTACAAATGTGACTCAAGTGTAAAGCATACAAACCATGCATAGCTAGCTACCAACTGCATCCCAGGGTGGAAGTTAGTACAGTTTATACCTTGCAATGGCAATGTGGAACATGTAAAAGTAAACTGGGCTAGAGAGGAGTGGGGTGAAAAGGATGAATGGATGGATGGGTGGACAGTGGGGATAGAAATAGGAATAGAAATGGGAAAGGATAAATAGCTAAAAAAAATAATAATGCATGCCTCTATTTCCGTGCATCGTGGAGTTTTATTTCATTTCAGTGAATTGCTGTATTATGTTAACGTAATACATTGCGCATGCGCTCTGCACCCTTAACAGTTTACACTGACGCATGCGCACAAGAATCCTCAACAATATTGAAAAAAATATATATTACAAAGAATTTGCCAAAGCATTACAATATTTGAATATTTATTTTTTCTTTGCAAAGTGAATTTTTCAATTAAAGGACTGAAAATTAAAATAAGTAGATTAACAAAATAGGCAATCAATACTCCAGTTTCGAATTCTCTGTTGCTCTGTGTTAGCCTCGCTTTTGTGTAGAATATTCATGTCTTTCATTGAAAGTCCGTGGAATTCCAAAGAGTTTGTATTGTTGAAGCTGTGTATTCTTTACTTTATCGTTGGTATTTGTGAGTATTTTAACACTGAAATGAGGCTAACACTGAGCAACAGAGAACTCGAAACTGGAGCATTGAAACACGAAAGCCCTATTGAGACAATATTCTAAGAAATAAGACAGTTATGAATTTTAAGAGTTGAATTATCGCATGACAGTAGATTACACAAGGTGCCATAAAGTAGGAAAAGTGTCCTATCATAGGAATTGAGTCAATTTCCTGTACTTACACGGTTTTATTAAAACAACTAGAATCAAAATCTAATTCTGACATTTGAGGTCCAACTTACACTTCAACATATATAAAGTTGCAAATTACGTTGCATATTTCGGAATAATATTGAGCAACGCCGGGAATGACTTACACCATTAATAATAAATGATTGATATCAACATTGAACATTTAATATCAGTTTTATTATGTTATATATATTGTTCATGATGCGAGACAATTCTGTTTGAAAACAAGGCGATTTAATTCAGGGCCAAAATTAGTTATATTTTTGTGTTGACATTTGATAAATTAGGAATGTTGAGTTCACTTGGATCAAACACGAAAATGACACGAATAAAATGAAAAAACAAGAATATTGATTATGGATCACAGAAAAAACACGAAAACATTTATCTCAAGATAACGAATAAAATACAATAAGAGACTTAGAAAATACTATCACAAAAAAGCGGGAAAAGCACAATACTATTTTAAAACAAGCTTAATATTTTTCAATTCCGGATAAATAAAGTTTTCCCTTGGGTAGAATTAGCATCATTTCTTCTGTATTTTGCCAACGAAAAGTTTTTCACTTAAACCTTACATACAAATAACTAAATCTAGTACGAAAAACAAGTGACGAACTTGGTGAATTGATTGAATATTAGTTGCATATCAGTTTTCTGTAGCTTATGGTAATGTATGGAGATATTTTTTGCCTCTACACGTTAAAAAATGAAATCCCCAATAAACTTTTTTTCTGTTGCTATACATTGTATTGTATTGTATTTTTATTATGCTAGCCTGGCTAGGGCCAGACATCCTAGCTTTTCAAGAACACTCTAGGTTTTTGGATTACGTTACTAGACAAGACTAATATTCAATGTCATTTTGCACTCACATCAACTAATTCAAGCCCTATTGGTACTAAGCTACGCTACACAGAATCCAATACTAAAAATGCTAGCCAATCAAAAGCGTCCTGATATCTCACAATATAATGACAGCCCTTTTATCACGGCTCAATTGCAATAAAATCATTTTAGAGATTCGTTTTACTTATTTTTGCATGTTTCACGTATAGGTAAATATGATACGAAGATTATCAATAGCGAGAGCTATAAAGCTGAGAGTTTTTAGAATTTTATAACGAGTAGAGTGACAAAGATGAAGATGCAGAAGGAATTCAACTGAATCAAAGAACAATTGTTCCAAGTCGAGGTTCAATGAACGTGATGGATATAGTATTAAATTCAACCTCGACTTGAAACCCACTGCTTCTTGTCATTAATTCACCTGCATCATGGAAAAGTCTAATTGTACGCCTGGAACACCCTTAATGGAAAGGGAATATGAATTGAATAGCAGCTAAGATATGTTACACGTTATTACAAGCATTCCCTTGCAAATAGCAGTTTATTATAGTCATAGTCAAGAATACTTTTACCTCACACAGCGGGTAGACCTCTGTAACAGATTTCTGACACAAAAACTATTTATACAATGGGTGCCACCTGTATTCGGCCTTGGATTCTGACTTCAGCAATAAGTCCCAATGCTCTTGCTGTTCTTGACCAGACGACCCGATCCCAAACGAACACTCTCCGATCTTCTCCTTCTTGTTACGCACTTCCGAGAAGCGAACGACAGACACTTGTAAGGTGACTTCCTTGAGTCGTTCAATGTTAAGACGAAACATGAACATTTCGTTGAACTCGGTATCGATGACGTGTTTCTTGACACTCGTACGGCAAATCCTCAGCACTTGTTTATTTCCACCAATCAGCTTCAATTCGACTGTAACATCTTGGGGTTTAGAACCGCTGAGCATCCCAAGCCCACGCGTCTTGACGATCTCCACTATCAGCTTGCGTGTAAGGGCACGGTATTCCAGTGAGATTAGCATTTCGGGACGCCCTGCATCTGGTACGGCTTGTCCAACACTCGCTATCCCCGAAATATACCTAGTATCAATACCGTAGGTATCTGGGGAGTTTAGGTCGAGTAGGATGTTAACTTCTGAGCCATCTACAAGCTTGAGATCGTCAAGACCAACCAATCCCTGTCCGATGAGATACTTGCGGGTAATGGCTTTGTGATCGTATATTCTGAATCTTAAAGATGTTCCTGACAGCTTTGTCTTGGAAGGAAGGTGGATTGAGATAGGATCGTTGAAGCGTTTCGACCGCCTTCTGAAGCTCTGTTGATGCATCGGCAACAGCATACAGCTGACCTCAAGGTCTTGCATCTTCCAGTCTTGATACGCGCCAAACTCAATCTTATTGATCTTGATATGTACTTTATTGGTTTTCTTCTCATATTTGGCAGACAAATGAATCCGTCCTCCAGAACCAATGTCTCCTTGCTGTGTTTGTCCACTATCTCCCTCCTTTACTATCTGTACAGTAGAAGGAGGAATATTAGAAGTCGATTCTACCTCTGATGGCGCCCCAGAGATAGAGCTGTCGACTTCAGACTGGTTAAAACTTTCTGTCTCATCATATGGTGTTTTATTCTCGATCATTGGAGTCGAAGTGGCTGTTCCATCTAATCCATTACTCTGGTATTCGAGCTCTAAATTTTCAGCTTTCACATCGACAGGTTTTTCGTTGTGGTTATTCTCTACCGATCCGTTGGCTTGGCTCTTCTTTTTCTTCTTTAGTTTGTTCGTATCTGTGTCTCCAGTCACGCAGCACCTCCAGAATGAAAACATCGGATTCGACATCTTAAATCACTTGAAGTTTTTCCGAAAACTTTGATCTAGTTCGTTGCTGAAATAATTTGCATCCAAAGCACCTCAAAAGTTACAAAAACTTCGACGAATACTCGAAGATTTAAGGCAAAAATCGACTATTTATCTTGAGCTGCACTCGGTGTCTGGGACCAAAATCACAGGGAATCAAGAAAGTGTTAGATAAAAACGTCAGGACTTTGGCTCGTTAAACAAAAGAACACTCTAGATACCAAAGCTTACGGCTAAACCAACGAATGACATCAATAATTTACCTCGATAATTAGACTTGTAAATAAGTTGAAGAGCTTAAGTGATGTCACGCTTGGAGGTAGAGATTAATCCATGACATAAAATATCCAAAAATACTAAAGTTCACGAGGTTAAAATTATACTTGAAACGCTCAGTCTGACCCTAGATAAAGTACTGATACCCCGAAATGTCAAGCCGCTTCTGGCGTTTATTTTATTCATAGAAATATATGGCAAACTTTTATGAAAACGTCCCTGCTTTCGTTGTAGGCAATTCCCTCCCAATCCAACGAACCATTAACAACTATAATCTAGCTCCTACCAATTTTTACAGTAAATCGTACAATTATGAAAAATTACTGAATGAACCTCACAGCTAAAAAGGGAAATTATATTAATGGATCCATAGAGAATAATCTTTTGACCCTGGTACCCCAATAGATTTGTTTGTAAAAGACATGCATTATAAAAATAATGTATTAATAATTTTCATAAAAATCATTTAAAATTTATATCAATTACTAGTAGACAACGCATGATCGAATTTCTAGTTGTCATAACTTGTTTTCAGTTTGTACTTATCAACACTTAAAACTTACTTAAAACTTTAGTAACAACTTAAAGGGACGAAAACAAATTTTAAAAAAATGTACAAATCACCAATTAAAACAATAATTATGCCTTAAAAAGTGTAAAACTGATTATCACGAAGATGATGAATTTAAAACTGTTTTCAAGTAGTTAGTTTATTTATGCATTATTTAATGTTTTTATTATTCGACAACAACTATTTGAACTATCTTCTTTTGTCTCTACAAACGGTTTTTTATTCAAAGTTTTCTCATTAATAATCAATTTTTTAATTAGGAAAAGAACACAGAAAAGAAGCTAATGGTTGGAAAAGTCGAATCAAAATAGTTGATTTTTATCAATTTTTTTGGGAAGAAACTTTGAAATTAAAGGCGGGAAAAAAACTTAGTACAGAAACCATCTGAAGAATATAGTTTATTCCGTTACGTTGAGCCGGGCTTATCTCGGGCGTGAAGCAGTTCTTGATAAAAGTAGTAAGTGAAGCGTGAGAGTTAAATGATAATAGCCACAGATAAGCAAAAGAAACAGATTAGACATCTACATTATTAGCATTGGAATTAGAATTATTATCATCACCATCACCATGAACATCCATATCATCACCACCATCACCATCATCATCATCATCATCATCACCACCACCACCACCATCACTATCAACATCCATTATCACCATCATCATAATGGTGACGATGTTGCTGTTGCTGATGCTGATGACCACTGATGACGACGATTAATGACGATTTATTAACTCCATTCCCCTCTCCCATCACCATGTCTTCCCCTGATTCAACGGATCTATATGTTGCTATGGCAAAATATGTCATGATTTTTCAAATAATGTTTGCTGGGTTGTCTCCGTGTCAAGTCAAATATTTACTTGTTACATACGCACAGGATTACATTAAATTTTCTTGAAATGAGATACAAATCTACTCAGTTCTGAGAAGTTATATAGCTTGATAGAATTTTGCTTTATTTATCGATAAAACAATCTCTATTTATATCTCTGCTTCAATAACTATGGAAGAATCGTGATTGTCTTTGTTTAGGATAATAAATAGCACTGACGCTACAGAAAATTGAAAATTCAGTTGAACGTTTTTATTCTTGCATGATTCCACGAAGAGGCTCGTGTTTGGAGTAAGAAGGCACTAAGTAATTGTAAAACATACGGGATTAACAGTGTGAGCTGTGTTAAACGCCAGATTCATTGAAGCGGTTCGTAGGTTTCGTTCCAGCAACGCTAAAGCCATGGACGCGAAAAGAAGGACGCTTAACCAAGCAACCAAGTGATCAAATTGAAGCGAAGTGGTTCATACTACAGTGCAAAAGACATTCCCTCTCTTCAGCTTGGTTAGCACAGTTTAGCAGTTTTTGTCAACTGTGAGTTAAAGTTGTCAACATTCAAGGCTAGTGTGAAATAAAGTACTGAAAAAATTATGCAAGAACAGCTGATGTCAATGGCAACAATCTGGGAGTTGAAAGAAAGATTACAAATACGAATATGTCTTGGTTTCCAAGGATTTTTTTGAGTTGAATCATATAAACCAAGGACAGAAAATAACGGGCATTTGCTATCGGCTGCATTCGTTTGGATAACATTTGATTGCAGAAGACATGACATCAACACTTCGGCTCCCGGTCAATACCACAACAAGTGATGTCAGCCCAGTTCACATACTAGGCCAAGCTGTGCACTTATCATGGGAAACAAATACATCCACCTGGAAAGAGGCATGGACATTTCATGTGATATTCTTTTGTATTTGTTTTAGTATTTTAGCTATTTATGCCGTTCATGGCGTTATTCGCTCACAGCTGCGCAAAGAAAAAGTGGCACGAATCCTTGCATATATTGTTCATGTTCTGATTGGCTGTCTTGGCTTGACACGAGTGTTAACATTGAGTGTATTCTCAAGTGAAGTCTCCATAGCCTCAGTAAGAAACAGATTCGCAATTCTCTCTCGTACAGTCTTCGGGTTTGGTTTTCCTTGTATTACTGCCGCGTTTGCACTTGTTCAAATCTCATTCACCGAGGCTTTGAAGGGAAAACTTTCAGAATCAAAATTAAGGAATTTCAAGTTTATAGGAATGGTCATTTCGTTTCATTTTTTGGTAGTTTTAGTCGTTGATATTGTAACGACGATTATTAGTAACCTCGTCGTCTTGTTTTTCGCTACAAAGTTCTACTTCCTGATAATGACCGCTGTTACCATGGTGATGATTCTGTACAGCGGCTGTAGGGTTCTTTCCCAAGTTTCAGAACATCACAGAGCTCTTAGTGACTTGAGTCAGTACTATGGAACTACAATAACTCTACGAGAAAGATCTGAGAGTAATGCCGAGAAGGACATGAAAAAAAGTCTTCACAAAGTCAGGATAATCCTATTCTTGACTGGTGTGTTTTGTTCGCTTATTTGCGCAATGGAAATCTACTCAATCGCCGAACTTGCTGAACTTTTGGCGGGAAAAGACGGCGCGCTTGCGCCTTGGTCTTGGTACTTTTACCAAACGTCCTTCAGATTGGCTGAGATTGGCATGGCGGTCACAACCTTGTACACTATGGCTCCACACGAGCAAGCAGAGTGTAAAAATAACTCTAATGAAAAGCAAATTATCTGGAAAAATATATTTGCAAAGAAACAAAAAGTAGGCGTGGACAGACTGAAAAACGGTGAAAATATTCATCCAATGGCGATCCTCAACAGAGCTTACAAACAAAGCACTCCAGAGGATAAGTAAAATATCGATTAAATGGTAGCTTAAAAATATAAAAAGATGTGAAAATGATTGAGACGACAGCGCTACTACTGCCACACTAATACAAAATATATGCTTGTGATTAAGGGAAGCCCTGGTATGTAAATTAGTAATCCATCATGATTAGCTAGTCTCAAAATTACGAAATACCATTATGCAAGCAAAACAAAACAAATTAACAACAACAACAAAAAAAGAGAAACACTTGTGATTCAAAATGGTATTTTCCCAGAACCAAATGGTGCGCACATCTTGAACGAAAAACATTTCATGTAGATTTTGAAGCTTGGACAACATAATTTACATCCATTGCAGCTAAATTGTATCCACGGAAAACAAAACTTCTTAGGGAACCAACAGGATAGAAGATGAAAAGCAGTGAATGCTTGTGCTGCGTCAAAGCGACACTGCCAAGTTGGACAAGCCAAAGTGTAGTAGGCGGCTCCCCATACGAAGCGGAAATCACACGAGCAACGATTACCGACAGGGAAGCACCACCAAGGGCCATCGCCGGCTTCCAGAAGACATCTGTAGTAATAAATAAACAAACAAAAGAATCATTTTCAGCTAGTACTCTACCAGGAATACATTCTACAACTAATATTACCTGTCATGTTCCATACATGCTTCATCGAATCCGTCCTTTGGGGGAAGGCATGCTCGACAGTCAGCTGTGATATACCTGGTAGACTGACGGCACAGACTATTGCAGGAACTCTTCGGATACTTGGCATACCCTCCTTGATTAGCACCGCACCAGTTTCCGTACCACCAATCCAAACCACCGTTCCGTAACCCAAGTCCGCGGCGGCGACGATGATGAACAGAATCAAGATTTTCTGCATCCAAATCACTCGCACTAAGTTGTGTCATATTGGTTTCTGTCGTTGCGTTCAAAATAAAATCTTGAATTGTTTTGTTTATCAATGGTGATGCAGGAAGATCGGGGTCATCATCTGCGTAAGAATTATAAATGAAATGAACCAAAGTTAACAAACACCCCACGGCAATACTTGTCAGCACAGGAGAGTATTCAGTGCCATCACTTACAAAATTTAGAGTCATTGGACTTGTAGAATGCTTCCTCTATCGTATCATTCTCCTCATAATATCGATAGCAGTTGAGCTTTCGGAATTCGGTGAAGTTCAATTGTTTTTCTCTTGAACGCATGTGGAGCGTTCCATTTGGAAGATGAAGGTAAACCTGCGTATAGAAAATAAAGGCCCGTGGACTTAAAAGATGTAATTGAAGGCAATTCCCCATATTTCGTCTTCCAGGACGATAGGGGTTTGCCTCGCCATGATTTGAAGGAACAGTAAAGGCGGAAACAGAGGTTTGTGTCGAGGGGAGGGGCTGAATATGGTTCTCTCTCTGCGAATTTCAACTGAGGACTGGAACGAACTCCTGCCGCAGAGAATTGTGGGGCTGAATTTGGGACAAGATCAAAAGGTGCCGCCATTTTGCACTGGATTCTGGGATTGATTTTGGGGACAAAATAGAGTTCGTGCCCAGTCTTTCTTTGAATTTCGGAAAGGCGAATTAGAAACGAGAAACTGAGTTTTCAAATACGGAAGCCAATCTAAGTGCATGCATTTCTCATTCGCATCGTTATTCCATACTCACTTCATATATCTTGCCGTTTCGTCCTTTGGCTCTGTACACATCAATATCAGTATCATTATTGATCTGAAAGAGACTGTGTGTTGTATTGCCCTCAACGCTTTCCTTTAAGACAGACAGAAAAAAATTAAGGGGGCTTGAAAATCTACGTGAGCCTAATATATCAAGAACTTTCATTCAATTACCGATTTGAGAGTAGCATGTTTGAGCAGATGTTGTGGAATCATTTCTTCTTCAAGGCCAGTGTAAATACATTTTGTTGTCGAGTTGGCTTTTTGTCTTGGCAAGATGAAGTATTTTCGTTTCTGTAACGATTTGAAAAGGGTTAAAGAAATGTTGTTTCAAGGTTCGATAACACTGATGGCTTTTTAAAACTAATTATGAAAATATTGGTGTCGAAATGAGATCTATTCGACTTACCGAATTATAATCCTGTACGATGATTTTTGTCATGTTACTTTTCGTTCCATTGACGGTCCTATTCTCGGAATAAGACATGAGACTTCGACCAAACGATGGCTTATCAAGCAAATCAGATGAATCAAAGGATGCAAGCTGAATGATCTTTTTCTTGTAGTCTATCTTGATATGGTAGTTTTCTTCCTTGCCGTCATCTGAAGTGAACGCTGCTTCTCCTTCCATGACATCAGGCAAATCAGGACCGCTATCAAACACTCCTGCCAAGTACAAGGCAAGCACGATTGAAGCGGCCAGTAGCAGACCAGTGACGGCTGCTATCACTCTTGCGTGGGATCGATTGGGTAAACATTGTATTGAAACTGGCAAGATAAAGAAATGACGACAACAATAAATGTTAAAGTTAATACACGTTTCCACGATCCTATCGAATGACCACTGGAAACAATGGGTTCAGTACACGAAACTAATTCAAAAAATGTAAGCATTTCTTAAGTAGTAATAGCCTGCATACCTGGAACAGAGGGAACTGGGGTGGGGAAAAGGGGAGGGGAGGGGGAGGGCAGGGCAGGGCAGACTAGTACTTCAACAGCTGGAGTCTTTTAAGGCTTGGTGAAGTAGTCTCCTTCCTTGGCAGCCACTATTGGTGTCGGTCAAATTTTGATAGGAGACTACAGTTAAAGTTATTTCTCTAATTACTATGATAATAATTAACACTTATTTACTGGGACCGAGGGAAACAGTATGTTTTGTGGTCCCGAGACCGCTGATGTTTCCC
>WUAP02154853.1:0-10474 GCA_015163945.2 Stichodactyla helianthus
CATAAGTACATTGTTTGTACGTTGAAACTAATCGATAAAACTCTAGCCGTTCCAAGCTCAACCGAAAAGCGCAGTAATACCATGTTTTTATACAAGATTTGAAAAGGTCTGTAAAGTTTGTAAAATATTTTGCTCACTGCATGAGATACACAACAAAACGACGTTGACAACTTTTAACAAGCACATATGCGATCGGTATAGAATAGCACTGAAATGGTTTTTCATTGTTTGCTTGAAAACCATCCAATTACTAGTTACGGTCAGGGCCGGATCCAGGGGTGTGTGCAGGGGATGCACCTCCCTGAAATGAGCTACTGACAGTCAATTACGGATTTATTATTATTTTCTTTGGTGCTCAAATCCTGATCATAAATGGTGCACCCTCCTCAAAAAAATCGTGGAGGTGTACCAGGCTGGATCCGCCTCTGACGGTCACGGCAAAGTATGGAGTACGCTTAGGAATTTTCCAATCATCATTTTTCATTCTCATACGAAAATCCCCATTGTCTCTGTAATTGCATCGTGGCGTCGAGTTTCATTGGCTAAGATAATTACTCAAAATAATCCCAGCAACATTTTACACGCGTCCACAGATGAAATCTTTAGTTAGTCAATATAGCAGAACTAACTCCATCCTTTGCAACACAGATGTCAAAGTCTCAGAAAGACACAACATAGATTCGTGACCGCTTTTCAAATGTATCGCGGGCGGGTGTGAAAGCGAGGCTATTATAGACAAAATGGCATGTCATGGAAGATAAAAAACAAGTAGAGTAAGAATGTTGTACAAGAAGAGCTTGAAGCATACTCACTTAGGACAGATGCAACCATCTCAAAACAAATCAGCTGGTTGTTCTGGAACAGCTTAACGAATGGGAACACCAGTAAAGAAAGATAATCGACTTCACCAAATATAGACGACCAGTGAGCTAGTGAAGATAACGTCCTGAACAAAAACTATTACAAGATTAACAAATGAACGAACAAACAAAGGATGGTAGCACCCTATTCTTGAATATATCACACAAGAACACTATTGCAGAATCAGTTGATTTTTGCCGTAATTCTGGCAACAAATTCGCAATGTTGCATTGCATGCGGTAGAGGAACTATTGCTCGTATTACCGCTCTGCGCGCAACACATTTTCTTTGTTGTGAAGAGAGAATATGGTTTCTACTTCATGCAACACGGACGATTTGCTGCGTTCTTCTCTTAACCAATAGGCTTAGAAATCAGACGTCATGCGTACAGTTTTGTTCATGCGCGCTGTCATCGTTGAGGTTCCCGTTCTCGACAGAACGTCAGTTAAGGTAGTTTCACGTTCTAAAACCTTAAAGACGATGGCATGCGCATTAAAAAAGAACGTACGCGTCGTTGATTTTCTAGACTGTTTAAGGTCTCTATTACCTCTGTAATACTCGGAGAAGCTTCCTACTCTTTATAGGGTATTCCTCGTGGATTCGTGCATAAGCGCTGTGCACTCCTTTATCAACCAGGCTACTGTAACAAGAATGATTCTCTGGCAGCTTGAGAAGAGAACGCCAAATAAACATCCTGCCAACAAAGCCCAACAAATAGCTATTCAATAAAAAAGGTAAAGGTAATTCATTCTACTTCTAGAGCGCTGGGAGTGGTTGTCCAAGTGTATTTAGCCAGGGGCTCATGTATACAGCGCTCGAAGGGTGAGCCTTTTACCCCCTCTCCCCATCAGTGCTCCGATTACGGTTGTTTAAAGGCAATTAAAGCTACACGGAACGGAAAGAAGTCGGAACAAGGATGCGAGGTCACTCGGACTTCTTACATAGAAGGCAGCGCACTAACAAACTGTGCCATCCTTGATCTAGCATTATTGACTTGCTACTGATACCACCGGTGCATGTATTACCAAACAGAAGCATGGAGGTCAGTAAAACATTATATCGTGACTATCATAGTGAGTTCCACATTACCCAGCAAGTTCCGAAGTTTTTTGGAAAGTCACGATATTTGTCCTCTAACTAAGGAAATTCAAAACTTACATCGTTGGCGAACGTCGACCCTGTTTGCAGAACTTCGGAAATACGGAAAAAGATCATGTTTGACATTGTAAGAATTCCGCGTGACATTTTAGGTGATGTTACACGAGATGATTCGCAGCGACAATTTTTCGCGCAACATTGTTGCAAGTGATGTTGAAAGTTTTTGAACGCGATTCCCGAATGCCATGTTACGCGAGGAAACTTTTTAGCATCTTCTCGTATAACATCACCACCTTACGCATCAGTAGACATTACTAATTAAATTACCTGTATTTCGATGGATATTCACCGTACGCTCGCAAGATTGACATCAAGCGATTACGACTCAATCCTTCAGGTAATTCACTCTAACACAAAATAAAAGTGAGAATATGAAATATTACAATAAAAGATGTCATTTAAGATGACAGCAGATGATATCACTTAACATGACTGCAAATGATGGTATACAAGATGAATGCAGATATCATTATAACAATACCTCCAGCCCTGAATCAGGAGTTGTCCAAGAATTGTCATGTTCCCCAGCAGTTGATGGTTCCTTCTTGCCAGTAACAGTTCTTGCCATCTTCCTGGTGACTACTTTGTTACTTTTCTTTGAACCAGAGAGTGATAAAGAGGACTTAGTGCCTTGTTTTGATCCAGGACGTTCATCAATCACTGCTTTAACCACTGGTGGAGGAGGCTGAAGAAGGAGAAGAAAAAAAGGCCAAAATGCAATATTTGATTTAGTCTAAATTTTCCCCTACATGTGATATTAATAAAAGGGGAAGAATGTTTACCTTGTTTAACTGTTGTGTTAATGCTGGCGTGCTGTACACATTGATGCTTCCATTATCCATCATAGTCACAATGTAACGACCATTTGGACTAAACACTATACTGTTGATTATCTAAGAAATGACATGAAAAACTTTCTTTAGACTAAAGACATCTAAAAATGAAACGTTTGTGGATATAAGCACCAACTACTTGCAGTTATTTTACGTGTATGAACACGAGTGTTAAATCCATTACTTCCAGCACAAGAGACTTGCCCCAAACCATTGTACTGGATTGAAAAAAACTAAAACAATCGAGATGTTTGTCCTACCATGAGGATTTATGACTGAGGAGTCAGATTTCAATAAGCTAGCTAAATATACATACTAACGAGTGTGACCTCGTTCAACAATTATCCATCATTTAAACAATAGAAGACAGTTTTCTATGACTCTACTGGTGAAATAAAGCACACAGGATCATGAGCCGGCCATAGGCAAGTGATTTTCAAACTTTTTTGAGTGTTTCTCCCAAATCCCAAGTGCTCTATTTCACTGGCAGAGTCATAGAAAACTACCTTCTATTGCTTTTATGATATAGCAACAGGTGAGAGACAAAGCTGTGTCTTTGCTGGTGAAATAGAGCATAGCTTTTTGTCGTCTCTCAGCCAATCAGAGCACATCTATTATCTTAGCTATATCACAACACCTCATGGACAATGATCAACAATGATCAACTGTATTGCAGTACTTTTATGATATAGCTCAGGGCTTGACACTAACATACATCTTCTAGTCTCAGACTAGTTAATTTTTGCTGTGGACTAGTGAAAATAAGAGGGAAAAAGACCTTGAGACTAGTTATTATCCAAAGTGACTAGCCCAAGGACTAGTACCTAAAAAAATTAGTGTCGAGCCATGTAGCTTTTCTGCCAAGCATATTAGCTAGCGCCTATCTAGTCAGGATGACATTGTAGTAGTAAAACACTCGCCTCTCACCTCTGAGGTCCGGGGTTCAAACCCCAGTCACCCCATGTGAGCTGAGTTGGTTGGTTCTCTTTCCAACTTCGAGGTTTTTTTGGTTTTCCAGCTTTTCTCCCTCCCCATAAACCAACCCTAACTAATTCAAACTGGTTAAAGTTGTGCTCCAGGGTCATACATGGACTGTGTAGCGGCTGCCAGAGGTGCCTTCACATGCTTTCAGTTCGACCCCATTGAGCTGCACCGCTTGCTGTAATTTGTGGTGGTGATTAGTGATAACAAGTTTTTTTCTGTCTGCACTCAAAATACAGGATACAGGACATGCTAATTATGTAACCCATTTTATCAGGGTTGTTTTACGTACCTGTTCATTTCCACCAATGTCCAATAGCAGCTTACATGTGTGTACATCAATGAACCTCAAAACACCATCTTGTGCCAAAACACCCAGAGTCTGGAAAGAACATCAGACTAAGGTTGTTAGATCCTTAAAATGTACCTTGTAATGCTTGCATGGGAAAAGATGTTTGCTGTCATTGATCATTGTGTTTTCTAAGTAGCATCAGTATAAGGCTTTGACATGATGGCTGGACAGTTGTGGGTAATGATAAGTTTTGCAGAGGAAAGAATGGGGTACCCAGAGAAACAAACTCAAATGATTCACGTGTCATTGACAGTCACCCAATCCATTCATAGGTCCACTCAAACAATAGCTCCTCCAATCAGAGTGCTACAGTTTTTTAAAGCCATAACCTGATAAATGTTTTTGCTTGTCTGATGTGGCAACTACATTAACCATGGAGTGGTGGGGCTATGAACTGAAGTCACACTTGAATTGTAATTGTGAGGAAATGAATGAAGATAAATAAACAAACCTGACTAGATCCACCATCAAAGCTGTCAGAGATGAACTCTACCTGCTTGACAACCCTCACTTTGGTCGGCAATTGGATTACATGCAAAAGGTGCTTTGTTTCCAGGCTCCACACATGTAGAAATCTTGATCTATAGGGTACATTTCATATGGAATAAGTAATGGCTGCTCATAGGTGAGGATTGATTGGATTCACATGTTCACTGTGATTGGTGATTGGTCTGTAAAATTGTCTCAAACATTAGTTAGTGATTATGCTTGCAAGAAATTTGTTTTATTTGAAAAAGGGGTTTACTGTCAAATTTGTCATACAGATATTAGTAACACTGCGAAATTTTGTGGAGATTGCACGTAAACTAACAAACATTTGTTCAAAAACCCAAAACTTTACAAAGAAATGTATGTTGGCCAACAAAATTTGTAAAAATTCTAAGGTTCAAAAATTCACCTCTTCTCAGGGTTCTGAATAACCTTCACAAAACTCAATAATTTTACTAATATCTATATGACAAACTTTACTGTAAGCTCCTTTTTCAGATAAAAAAAAAAATTCTTGAGACCATGACATCACATGAAAAACCTCAATGGGAACTAATATTTTGCCAGCCCTTGCCAACACAGTGGTGAGGGGCAATGCAATAACAGCATAAGCCACCCATGACACCTTACCTTCCTCCTGCAACAAGGGTGCGGCCATCCCTAGGTGTCGCCAGGTCCCTATAATGAGGATTCTTGCCATCTTCTGGGGGAACTGGTAACTGGTACTTACACTGAAGAGTCTCAGAGTCCCAAGCAAAAATACTGTCATCTTTGAAACATGTGATGATTGTATTGCTGAGAGGAAGAAAGAAACCCTGAAAAAAATGAATTCAAGTAAAATGTTAAGAACTGGATCTGTCATCCTCACTGCCAGACTATGTCTAATAATAAATATCTCATTTCAAAAAATGTTGTCAGGGCACTTGTCAAGCCATTTGAACGAAAAGGTCATGTGACCACAATCCCCTTAAATCAACCACTAATGTCAAAATGAACTCCAGAAATGGAAAGAGCATCTCGATATTAGTAAGAAAATGGAGTTTCGGCTCAAAATGTTTGGCACAGGAGAAATGGCATTAAATATAAAATCGTATGTATGGGAAAATGTGGTGGACAACAAGCTCGTGCAGTCCAGGACTTTTTTCCATACAAACTCTTAGAAAACATTTAATTTTATATTTCATGCCATTTCTCCTTCGAACATTTTGAGCTGAAAATTCACCTTCTTATTAATGTTGAGATGCTCTTTCCATTTCTGGAGTTCATTTTGACACTGGTGCTTGATTTAAGGGGATTGTGGTCACATGACCCATTTGTGCAAATGGCCTATTGCCAATTGACAACAGGATACCTTGAGGGATGTTGGTAAATTAAACTCAAATTAATTTATTCACATGAGACCATCATGTACACACATATTCACCTGCAGAACTGAAAAAAGCATGGAAAATTGTACTGTGGTATCAAGTGAAACCATTAATAAATTAATTAAAATTATAAAATGTACCAACATCCCTTGTGGCCTCCTATCGTTAATTGTCTATTGATGCCGCGACAATGTTTTTTGAAATATGTGTATATTATTAATAAGTAAACTTAATGGAAGACAAACAGAAACTCAGAAAAATTTGGGTCCCAGATAGGATTTGAAGCCATGAGCCTCTGCACTTTAGTTGGATGCTATAAACACTGAGCTACTGGACACTCAGGGTGAGTAGGGGTTATGTTTGGGTTTTTGGCTAGAACTGCATCATGTAGTCTCATAGTCGACATGTCAAAATACATTACCTCATACCTTTATGTTGTACCTTTTACATTGTACCATTTAGGGTATTGGTGGTCTGGTACCTTTTAGGATGATATAAATCAAAAGTGATCTCTAGCTGAGTTAGCTGGTACCTTTTAGGGCATTTTCTGGTAAATAAGGCAACATACAATCTTACCCTTTGTATCCCAACTGTTTGTGCACCATTCAGTGTACGTTTCCTGGTAAATGTGTCCAGATCCCACAGCTGTATGACTGTGTTTGAAGAGGTCAATGCATACCGGCCACTAGCATGGGTAGATATACAATGTATTGCTGAATCATGGCCTTTCATCCAACTCACAAGTTCATGAGACTCTAGGATATTTTGAAAAGTTCAAGAAAAAATGTTACATTAACATCAGAAAATTTATAATTCTGTGCTCTGGGATACACTGTACAACATCTTACTTGCATAGCTAAGAAAAGAAGCCCCAAAGTGGTTGTTAGTTTACCGACAAGGCACCAACATGAGCAACTGTCAACCTAACAAGTACCTACCAACCATCCACCTTTCAATAGCAATTTTTGAGTTACAAACGTTTCCTGACACAGAAATAAATGTGTGCTTCACTGGTCCCAGAGGTTTTCTTTGGAACTTTTTTCATGGAGCAAGAAAAGGAAAGAAAACGGTGCTCCTTGCGATAAAGGTAAACTTCTGGGACCTGGGTACACCATTATGAGACCAGGTGAAAAGGAAATTACTCTCTGTATCTTCATCTTAAAAAGTTCTTACCAACATCATAGCATCTCAGTGAATAATCAGCTAAAGCAACAAGCACTTCATTTTTACGTCTGAGACAGAATGCCAATGCAGTTGATGGTGTCCCAATCTTTTGAATCAGAGAAAATCTGTTGAAATAGTACAATACAGACTAAAGTTATTAGAAGGGGAGTTTTGTCTGAGTGGGAAACATACAGTACTGACTTACAGCACATACACAGTATGGTATGCAGTAACATATGCAGTTATACTACCAAAATGGTTGCCCATTTTTTCATGGTGATCAATCACAGTTACAGTAAAGTATAGTACTGGTATAGTATGGTTACAAATTTAGCCTATTATTTCCAATTCATATGAAATCTGCTCTTGTAACAAACTGTGAACTCTGAACATAGTGAGACCTTGGTTGAGATATTTTAGTGTCTATGAACCAAGCCAGCACTGATATGTGACATGTTTTGTGACTTTTCCCAAAATTATCATGTCTACTAATTTAAATTTAACTTACTTGTTCTTGGTAAGATCAAACAGGTAGAGATTCCCCTGATGGTCTGAAGCTACAAATGCCTCTCCAAGAGTGTTAAATGCAGCATGGAGAAACCTTATGCTTCTACCTTGCAGTGAGAAGGCATTGGATGTTGTGTGACAGATGCTGATTACCAACCTGGGAAGCAGTGATATTGAATGTCTGTTAGGGAACTAATGGTAATTCCGAGGGTATCAATCAAGGATTCTATAGGTAAATTGATTGGCTGACGAGGGAATTCCACATTGAATTCACGAGAAAAGCAGATATCGCACGAGTCATGAAGCGACAAGTGCAATATCTGCTTTTTGAGGGAATTTAACGTGGAACTCCCGAGTCAAGCCAATCAATTTACCTTGAATCGTATAGCATTTTTTTTTAAAAGGAAAAACTTCAGAGGAAAAGCTTGACGTGCTGACATGGTCACTGACACATACATGTGCTATGCAAACGTCAACGAAAGCCCCCCGATTCCACACTAAATCACCACCCTTGTCGACCAATCAGCGCGTGATTTACTATTATCCTATACGATTCTATGGTTAATAAAACAGCCTTTTTGTCAAATACAATAAGTGAATAGATAAATAAGTACATGGATAAATAATGAATAAATAAATAAATAATCTTTGTTTTAAGAGGGTCAAACAAAATCTGCTCCATCAAACTGAGGGTAAAATGATAAAGATTTTCATAAGAATAGCCTTCAATTCTTTAGAGGGATTAAAATTTTTTTATTGTTTTGTATTTATAAATCTCTTCATCTCTCCAGGCAAATTTTGGTATTTAATCTGCTTCCTTTCTCTTGGTGCGGAAATTTTTATCTCAAAATCACTAGCAAATTTCCTAAAGACTGGATATTAGTTCAAAACTCTTACATTTTAATCACATAACGAGACCCCAGGCAATAGAATTTGTACTTGTAGTTAGAAAATTTAGCTTAATTTTAAAATGTCAAAACAGGGACATCGAATCCAACTCACGCGATGGCCACTACATTTTTTACAGAAATTGAATATTCTAATAACACTAACTGAATGAAATCTTATCTTATCCATCATAAACAACACCGCGATTGCCTGAGGTGCACGGAGAAGTAACTTATACACTGACGCCATTTTGAAAGTTTGACTTGATGTAATTTAGTTACCCGTTTTCTGAAGAAGTAGCTTTCCTTTGCCATATTCTTCCTGATTCTTGTATATTCACATCAAGTACTTCCATGATCACATCATTTCTTGTACAGAAAAGTCATCGTTATCAACAAAAGCAACGAGAAATGAAACTGAAAATAAACGTTTTCAATTCTCCCGCCATTTTGGTTTTGTAACCGGGCCTAGAGCATTTGCGTTAGTACCCACTTTCCCTAGAGTTAGTTTTTAGAACTTCAATTAAAAAAAGGAATACTGGCAAATTAACCAATAATTTGTCATTTATTAGAGTTTAAACTTCCCGCAAAGGTTATTGGCCTTGGGGATTTTCTTTAAAATTAAAGGTGTTTTTGTGGTCAATCATGATTAGCGCGCCTAACTCCCGCCCCCACCCCTGTTGGGGGGAATCATGTTCACGGCACTTCTCGTCCTTTCCTGACAGTGCAAAGCAGGTCAAGGAGAAAGGGAAAAACTCTCCTTATTTCCTTTCTGACTGGGAAAGACTACATTTGTCTGGGCTTAGCAACATGTCCCAGGTTCGGTTTAAGGTTTCGAAGCTGGATGACGACCCAACAAGTGGAGAATTAACCTCAGACGTTGATGCAAAGACAGACAAGAAGGACGACCTTTCAGCTGTGAAAGTAGAAGTTGCGCATTCACCAAGTGAGTTTCTAAGCAATTTATACTGCGTTTATCATGAATAATCCCTCGCGTTATACTCTACTGTAAATTAGAAGTCCTGAATTTGACTATTATTTACGTGTTAGAGTGAAAAACAAGAGATTAAATCAAACCTCGCGAAGTTTTTTATCTTTAACCTTATTGTACTAATTAACAATCCATGGGCGGTCTCCTTGAGTGAATTCTGTGTATCTTCATGTTGTCATAAAATGAAAACTTTGTTAAATAATCAAAAACTCTTTGATAGTAAAATGTTTTGTTTTATTTACTTGCACTGTGTGTTGTTTTAGCGCCAGCCAACAACAGTTTGAACGCGAGCGCTCGTCAAAGTCTACTTGCGACCAAGGATGGTAACTTGGCTTTGTATGAGGTAAATAAAGGATTAAATCATGGTTAGTAGTTACTATGATTAAACTTACTATTAATTGTGGCTTTAGGGATTATTTAACTAACACGAAATTCCTTTATATTCTTTGTTTCTTTTATTAAAAATCCTCTTCAGTTATTTCTGCTTTAGTTAACGCTTTTACCGTAACGGTTTTTAAATGAAAGTAAGTACTTCATAATCATTAAATGGTGTATTAACAGTCTGCTGTGAATTTTAACTTGAATATTCATGGTTATACAGGATGAGATTCATAAAAGACCAAAAATATCATCACTACTTTCATCCTTGGCGAAATACGAGGCATCTGTACCAGCACAGCAGGATGACTCTAAACCAAGAAAAGAGGTTACCATTATAATATTTAGTTAGATTTTAACGTTTGAATGATTTTTCAGGCATTACAGGTAGTTAAATGAATACCTCAAGGAAGTAGATTGGAGGAATAAAGTGGTTTTCATTAACCCGTGAAACAAAGTGTACTAATTAGAGTGTAATAGTCAGATAGACACAATGAAAAACAAAA
>WUAP02154864.1:0-10472 GCA_015163945.2 Stichodactyla helianthus
TACTGCTCATTAACGGTGCTTGTCTTTTCTCACACCTCGGTGATCAATGCAATACTGAGTCTGCGTATGTTGCTTGCACTTATGCTTGCGTTGCTAGTGTGAACCAGGCTTAACTCATCATGAAGAAGTCTTCACACAGTTGACAGCTTACCCTCACAAAGATGTTAACCTTCCCCTCCACCACATATCTTCCTTCTTTGATCTTCTCAATGCTTACATTATACTTGGCTGCCAACCTTGCAACCTTGGAGAGAAAAGTTAATGTATACATTAGAAACACATATCGCAGCTGCCAATCCCCCTCTGACCCTGAGAGGAAACAACAAGGAACAAGTTCTGTAGCTGTAGCCTTGCATTAAGCAGGAAACAACAAGACTAATAATAATAATAACTTTATTTATTGAGGGTACCACTTGACAGATTGCACCAGGTAACTTATTAACTTGTGGCTCTCAGCTAAAACAAAGTAATTCTAATAAATACTAATTAAAACAAGCCTATATATAGACCTCTAAGCAACAAAGATATATACAAGCCTATATATAGACCTCTAAGCAACAAAGATTTAGAAAATGAGCTGAGAATAAAAAATAATGCAAAGATACGACGTTTCTGAGTCATCTTGACCCCATTCTTGAGTGATTTAATAATGAGTCCATGTCACTTAAATAAATTTATTTAAGTGACATGGACTCATTATTAAATCTTTCGAGAATGGGGTCAAGATGACTCTGAAACGTCGTATCTTTGCGTTATTTTTTATTCTCAGCTATATAGACCTAATTGGCTAACACATTGCTATGTAAGTTTCAACCCAATTCTGTCTTTTGTATTTGCATAGCACATGAAAAGGCAATGGAACAAAACTTCTTATTCCCAGAGGTGAATTGAATTGGGTCAAAATGTACATAGCAATGTGTTAGCCGATTAGGTCTATTGCTTTAAAAGCAATGATGTTTTGGCAAATATCTATACACCATATTACCGTAATGAGAACGTTTCATACCTAAACTATGACAATCCTTTTTCGAAATCTCTTTTCATATTGAAATGTTAAAACTCCTTTGAGTATAACTTGATGATGGGGCAATCTAGGACAGCTACCAGAAGTTCATTTCTTGAATTCAGCATGTGCCTAAACTCATGTCATTCAACCAGTTCTCCCTGTATGCCATTGTAGGCAAGTCAGTGCTTCACCAGGACAGTATATTTTGGGAAGCAAGTTGAATAATTTGAATCACAGCACATTCTAATTTCTAGAATGTCACTTCCGGTAGCTGTCCTAAATCGCCCGTCATTAATTCTTTTAAACATGCTAATGATTTCTCTCCTATTACATACATGCTTTGTCCAACTGCAGAAATGTTCTCAAATTCAAATGAATGTTCCCTGTCCTTTTGAAACTGAAGTGAACTTGTGAAAAGACATCAATTACAAAAGGTATGCATTTATAATTACAGATAAAATCAGTATAAAATATGTTAAAATATAAATATCGATTATAGATGTAGAATACAAATATATTAGACAAATAATTATTTTATTACTCTATGGAGAACTTGATTTTACTACAGCAATTTTCAGTAGTATGAATCTTGTTTTTTTCAAACTCAACAGTTGAATTATTTTTACCTGTTAATCTAAAGTGTGACAGATCAGAGCTGCCAATTGTATTTTTGATTGACAGCAGTGACAAAGTAAATTCCAATGTGCATTTAGAACGTCAGGGTTTGAAACATTAAATTAGATCAGCAAGTGATGAAAAGTCTAATTAGATGTAGAGACTAGATGTACTATATATATATATATAAAGATTTAAAATAATGGAAAATCAACATTTGCTTATCAGATAAATGAGAATTCACTTTCATTGATATATTAAAGACAGTCTTCATTTGGGTCTTTGCCAGAAGAAAAGCTTTTTTCAGATAAAATCACACCCCAGGAATAATGCATAATTAACTAACATTAAATATGTTTAGATTTCATCAATGTAGTATTTTCTAGAGCAAAATGTAATCCCTATTAAATACTTTACCATCTAATAGGAATAATTTATATAAACTGTACGTTCATAAATGGTTTGGGCCAATATACTTGGCATTCCTTAATTCAATTGACAAACAAACATATTTTGAAAATGTGTACTGAACTGCAAATTCAAAGTATCTTGTTTGTTCTTGTCTAAAAGAAATATTTCAATCACACTATTAAGCATTAATCGATTTATTTTTGCTGTGTGCGAATCTAATTTGTAGTCAAAATTATTTAAATTTTTGTACTCAAACAAAAATGCACACCAAAACTCACCTCAGAATCAACACTAAAAGCCTTGGGATTTTTTCGCTCTTTGGGTTTCACTGTCTCCTTCTTTTCATCCTCAGCTATTTCTTGATCAATCTCTTTTTCCAGTTTTATTAAATTCGGTGGTTCAATGCCAACATTTGCAGCGATTCTCGCCACGTCCAACAAACACAGAACAACTTCTCTTGGTTGTTTATGAAGAACAAGGCCATCAGACTCAAACATCACAGAATCCTGTACACCGATCTCTCTACACCACTGTAAAAAATGCGCTGTATTATCCCTTGCAAAGAAAGTCTGCGGTTTGGCATTCTTGTGGTACTTCATCGCAAATACAGGAAGATTTGGCCCTTTTTTTCCAGCTTTGATCCAAACTTCAGCAGCTTTTTGAACGACTTGTGCAAGTTTACAGACAAGAATTCCGTTATCCAAAGAATCAAGTAGTTTTTCTGCCTTGATTTCGACGTCAAGAACCCTGGACAACCATTCTGCAAGGTCTTCTTTTAGAGGATCTAAATCATTGTAGAAGCGATCTGCTGCATTTTTTTCTGCAGCCTGTAGTTCGTCATGTTCATCGTTGGGTTCAATATTTTCCTTTCCTTTCGTCAGGGATTTTACTCCATCGTCTGCAGTTTTCGTGCTCATTTTTACCTCGATTACCAAAATAAACCTGCCTTTATATCAAGGATACCTTCTTATGTCTCCTGTACCTCAAAAGCCGCTTGATTAACCACGTTTTTGGCGGAGAATTACAGCTGTTTGCCAACGTTATTGTGGTGAGTACAAATTTGTTTGTAAACTTGTTCAACTTGACTTGACGAAACCAAAACTTTGAACAAAACACAAGTCACGGAATCAACTCGTGACGGAAGTACAAACCCTTCCTGTCCAAATAATAACAGTCTAAACTAGGTATTCTTGTCCTATAACAGGCTGTTAAGACGTTAAAAAAGCTATAATTCTATAATTTTTTCTTCTAATGTGATTTTTTTTTTCTTGCGCAAACGTACACATTTTAGTTTTTGTTTGCGATACCACTGATTTTTGTTATCGCAGGCGACAGCAACAGTACAATACCAAGGGGGGGAGGGGTCGAGTCAAAGTGTCGACATATTTACTACAATTTTCAAAATCATGCGAACTCTGACCAATATCCCTAAAAACCTACCAAATGACTGAAAACGATCTTTAGACGATTTATAACAGCTAAATATGATTTTGATATTCGGCTAGCTTTCGTATTTTTGATTTTTAAGTTTAATTGACGGAAGCTAAATCGGCAAAAACGTTGAGTGTTTGGATGTCAGAGTTCGCATGATTTTGAAAATTGCAGTAATTTCATTTGAAGTAAAGGTTTTTGCAAAGCTAGAGTGATTGTAATAAAGTCGTGAAACAAAATCTAATATAGTCAAATCCCAACAAAAGAAACCAATAGAGTTGTTCTCTCCCTTGCCACGAGGGTTTTTCTCCGGGTTCTCCGGTTTTCCTTCCTTCCATAAAAATCAACATGTGAGCTGAGAGTTGTATCAGGGGTGTAGCGAGTCCTGAGCAAAGGGGGGGTTTGAAAATTTTCTTGAGACATTTTTTACACAACGAAAATTACTCAAAATTTACTCTATTTAATTTTTTTTCTAATAACTTTTAACCGACGCTTTTGGCCTGAGATACAGATACCAGGAGAGCGTCATCCTTCACAAAAAAGGAGGCTAAATCCAAAGGTTTTCGGGGGGGAGCTATCGCCCCTTTATCGCCCACCCCCCCTCCCTACGCAACTAAGTTGTATGCTTGAACTCTCTCACTGCCATTGGCGACTTTTGTCGACTTCCGTAAGAGCTAACAGTTAATGTAGTGGTAGTGTGCGTGAGTGATAGTGCCCGAGTTAGTGCGGAAGTGCTAGAACAATTTTTTTTAAATAGTATCTTAAACTATCTCTTAACATCTCTTCACAATAATGTCAAACTTTGCACCACCGAATAATTTATTGTAGTTCAATTTATTATTATTTTTTAATCCATTCCTTTTTCATTTTTCATCTACTATCTTGTCGATCTAAATACCTTTAGTTCCCACTATCGCCTTGATCATAAACAATCTTATATTTACATATTTTTAGGATAATTCATGAGTCTGTGACTGGGGAATATCGTTTATGATCATCTGAAATCAAAATATCCAACTGGTGGTCTCAATGAAAAATAAAAAACAAAAAATTCCCATCCACCCGAAGAATTAACATCAGAGGTAAGTTAAAATTTATGTTATACAGTATGGGTTGAATATTAGAATTTTCTCTTCACTGAGGTTTGTTGATTAATAGGTTTTTCCTATGATTTTTATAGAACTAATTCCAGTTTTTGTGTAGGTTAAATACCATGCTGTTTACGAAAGCAAACATGAACACATCTAATTAGCTTACCAAATTAGTTGGCGAGGGATTTAACAGTCTTCTAGATCTTTTTTCAGAGTTTTTACTAAGAATAGATTTCCCTTTTTTAAGAAACTTCCTTCTTCCATTTCATATGATGTTTTTACTCGTTTAATAAATTCAAGTCAGATTTTGTGAACTACATGAACTAACTTCACTGAAAACCTTGTCATTTTAAGCTCTCCGTACTAAACTTCAGCCCCATTTAATTAACGTACCAAATAAAGGTAAAAACAAAAGACAACAAAGAAATAAGACTGTGAGGTACTAAAAAAACGATAGCCTTGAATCTTGACCGCGAAAAATTCACTTCTATACAACTAACAATGTCAAATTTTAAAATTTGTCTGAATGACCGCGCGCGCACGCAAGGAACTATTGGTAGAAAAGACCTGCTTGCCAACTCCCACGGTCTTTTATGTCTCAATAATTAATATTGACTGTTAGTAATATCTCTCATATCGTTCTAATGGTTATCTCTTAATATACTCCAGAGAATGTGGGTCACATGCTTCGTGTTGCTTGCGGCCGCACAAGGAATTGTGGATGGTAAGAAAAGTGTAAGGAATTAACAATTTTTCATTTGACTGAAGAAGACTGTGAGATACAGTCGAAATATCTCATATATTTATTTATAATTTGTTCTGAGTCCAAGAAGAAAGCTTTATTACATAATGTTCCCAGGGCAATGGATTAACCTGTTTTCAATAATTTTTCATTTGCTATTAATGTTTTGCCAAAATTTGGTTCGAATAGAATACTGGTTGAGCTTTAGGCTGCGCGCAATCATTATACCTCCTCTCTTAGGTAGAAACGTTCCTTTTTCTGCTCGATTTTTGCCGAGGGAGGAAAACCGCAGAACTTGGAAAAACTCTTGAAGTACAAGAGAGGACCAACAAACAACGTAACTCTGCTCACAAGTGATAGCAGGTCCAGGGATTGAACCTGCGACCAAAGCGGTAAGAGGCAGCGCATTATTCTCAATCTTTTTTTTCTGTGCAGGATACAGACACCACAAACCAAGCAGAAGTTCGTACGACGATTATGGTGACGAGGATCTTTACAGAGACCTTGACTACTGGAACAAAGGAGGTATGTTGGACAGCATTCAAAGTACTTTGTGAAAAAGAATTTCAAATGTTTGGGAAATCATCATGTGAAGTGACATGTGATCACTACTTAACGCTGGTCTCCGACACTACAGATAAAACGTCTGCTCATGCGCGTATTTTAGCACGTTTTCCAAGAATTCAAGAAAGTTGCAGTATACGAAAAGAAAGATTTTCGGTGGTATACTTTTGTGGGGCCCAGATATCAAATAAATGAAGAACATATGTAAGAATTAGCCTTAAGTTTTAAGAACTGACCTTAAGTTTTGGAATTTTGTAGAGTCCGATTTGTAAGGCAAGCGTACGAAAATAAAATTTGCAGCAGACTTTCAGCATGCGCAGACGTTTATTTTTCTATAGTGTCCTCCTCCACCTGTAAATATTTCACGCCCTGTACGTTATATTACCTCCTTAACCAAACAAATATTCATCTTTCTCTAGACGACCGATTAGACACTCCTGTATCAAAAGCAATATCGGCTGCAGAGCATTCGTTAGCAGCAGCCAAAGCCGTCGTCCAAGCCAGGAAATATGCAGCACAAGCCTTGGCAGCAGCTCAACAAGCCGCCAAAGCGGCTGCATTAGCGGCAAAGCACTCAAAGATGGCAGCACACATGGCATCCGCGGCCGCTTCTCGTTCAGCAGCTCATTTGTCGAGGGTTCCTGGGGCGAAATCTCCTGCAGCCACGCCTGGTTCACCGTTGAGTGGAAGAAAACCAGGTTCGTCAGCAGCTGGTGGAGGAAAAACTGGTTCCTCAGCAGGTAAAAGAAGATGAAGCCTCAGATTTGTAATTGTAGACAGTAAACTCAGGTTTGAGAAAATAGCTAGTTATCATAATACTCTGAGAATTGTAGCAAATTATAACAGTGAAACTCATCTTGCTCTTATGGCCATCTCGACTGTAATGTCTGATGGAGAATAAAAGAAACAGATTTAACAACATCAACATTAGATTAGACCTCGTGCGTTATCCTCTATTTTGATAAAGTTCGTTCTTACAAAACACGGAGATCCCAATGCCAAATATATAGGGATCCCGATACACTACAAACACAGAACTCTTAGTCACGCAGGGTTTTTCTGTTATTCGCCAACACATAACGCGTGAGAAATACACATTCTTGTATTTACGACTTTTCGTGTCAAAAATAAGAAAGTATACAGGAACGACTTTGTGGAGGCACACCATCTATCAATAATCCTACACTTTGTAGAGTTGTGTAGTAGAGTTTAAAATCTGTTACGCGATTTTCTGAGACAATATGATTTTTCAAGCTAAGGTATTCGCGTGTTTCAACCATATCTCAGCCTCGGGATTAAACGCGTTTTACGACAAAAAATTGACATTTACGCTCATAACCTGTTTCGGTATATAGTATAGCCAATAACAGACAAGATTTAGTCGTCACCAATAGCCCACATCCGACTCTCGAAAAAGATGAATGAAGGCGTGGCTTTGTGCGAAATCATGTCACGCTTGTTGGCTCGAAACGACTGACATTTCTTTGACTTTTTCTGTTGCTTAAAAGTGTAATTTTACAAGTGAATCGCTAAGAAGTCATAAAGAAAAGAGTGACAACAGAACAAGGCAGTCATTTCACGCCACCCAAATAAGCGTTATTTCGCGCGAAGCCTTGCGTGTCATGCATCTTTTTCGGGAACTCGGAAGTGACCTTTAAAGTGCTAATTACATTTCTTGGATTTTTTAGGTAGTAGGGCTGGTTCAAGACCAAGTTCATCGGCTGGACGCGCTGGAGGTGTATCTCGTACGAAACCAACTATTTCTGGCACTCCAACTGGAGGTTCAAGGAAAGGTGGCACGAGCTCGAAAGCGGCTGGTAAGTTGAACTGATGCTCTTATCACGTAGTATGGTGTAGCAGGCTAAATTAATAGACCCTTTTTACTAATACAGCAGCCATCTTGAATATATTAACTTTTCATTGTTTAAATCTCAATATTATGGGATGTCCAGGGGGCAAATTGAGATTTAAACAATGAAAAATTAATACATTCAAGATGGCCGCTGTATATTAAAAAGGTCTACTGCATGAATTTCAATACTGGACTTCAATGCGTGCAGTAATGGGAAACAAATATCCATAATACTCCTATAATCATTTACGTAAATTTTTGAATAAAATTTTGCCATTTAGCTGCAGTCACAAATTGCACAAACTGACCAAAATTATCTTCTGAAAGTTAGCAATTCATTTTATCACTACCTACTCAAAGACGCCTAATATTCGTGGTATCGCTTTCTCCCTCTAAAACCCATCATGCGACCCTCTTCTCCCCTTTCAGATATGCTTTACCTTTTAAAGAATTAATTACTCCATTATCTCTTAGCTTAGCTTTTCACTATCTAATTTCTCCAAGTCCATTTTTGCTTCAACCCTCCCCCTCTAAAGCGCGTTTTGTTCCGCGCGACCCTCCCCTCCCCTCCCCTCTGATCATCCTCAAATTCCTCACCAGTTTCTCGCGGTCTTTTTTCCAGCAGGTGGTTCGTCCAAGGGACAAAGTTTTAACATCGTTTTACGGTTCCCTACCTATCGCTTTTATCCTGCTCTGTCTCAAAGCTCAAGTCATGCTGCAATTGCACTCAAACGGCGCATGTGCAATGCGGTACGTAACAATGTATCCCTAGAGGGGGAGGGACGGGGGTTGAGATGACCATAGGGGAAAAAAAACACCTACAAAAGAAAGTAACAAAAAGAAGGAAAGAAAGAAGAAGAAAAAAAAAGAAAAGAAAACAAAACAAAAGAAAACTAAAGAAAAGAAAGAAAGAAAGAAAGAAAAGAAAGAAAGAAAGAAAGAAAGAAAGAAAGAAAGAAAGAAAGAAAGAAAGAAAAGAAAGCCTAAACCTTCAAAAATACTCCAGTTTTGAGTTCACTGTTGCTCAGGGCTATCCTCACCTTGTGGGGAAGTAGAGTATTCACGTGTTTCATTGGAGGTCCGAACAATCTAAAAATGTTTGTATTTTCCATTAAAGAATCCAAGTCAACCATTGCGTGCCCAAATTATTGTTAACAGTACCTTAGATTCACTGCTAAACTTTAAAATATCTGCGTTAAAATTAAAGATGAACTGACAATTTATGAATATATTCTGATGGGTGTAAATCCCCCAGCATGAAAAACAAGATCGATGGAAATGGATTCTAACGGCTTTACTAACGGAGCCGCCATTTTAAGATTGGTTGTGTTCGGTGCGCAACGCATTGTGGATGGCTAAGATTTTTTAAAGTTATTCATCCTTTACTTTATCTTTGGTGTTTATGTATTTTAATATTGACAGTGAAATGAGGCTAACCCTGAGGAAATGAGTCTGTAATCAAAGAACACAGCGGTATTTTACGAACTCAAAAAAAAAAAAAAAAAAAGTTCTATTAAAGGTTTCCGATTTACTGGCACAAACGTCGATGTGTTACAAATAGTGCCAAATATCCCTATAGTAGAAAATCTTTCTTTTTATTTGAGAATAATGAAAGTGAATGCTTTGTATTAACTATGTCTAACACCTCCCACATGGAAAAAGCTACAAAGAACTGGTAGTTCCCAGAGAGAGCCAGGGAGTTTCACTGATCATAGCAAGTGGTTAATCTTCCATGGCCTAGGGGCCGACTTAAACCTCTCCCTATAGGCTTCGGCCGAGCCCCCTAATTAGTCAATATGGATAGCGCGGTAATGGAGACGAAATCTCCAGCTGACCCGTAAATGGTTTCGCCCTGCCATACGACGCTTCAGCAATCGATGTCTGGAAGTATGGTCCCAAATTAATCAATTAAAATGAAAGAAAAATCTAGAATTCCAGGATCCACATTTCGGGAAGGAATTGCAGTTGAATGAGTCCTGATTTTCAGTTGAGAAGTCTTGACTTTACGCGGACTTTAGCAAACGGAAATTTGAAGACCAAAGCCTGTAAATTTGAAATCTCTATCTATTTGATGAACAAAAAGAGCTGTATAAGTTATGCTTGACGAGTGAAGCGGCGAGAAACAAATTAACCTTATATGGTGCTTCTTTGGGTTTAGATGAGGGGAATTTTCAAGAGAGGCGAAATGACGCAATGTCTTATTAAAAGCCTGAAGTAAGTAGAAGTATTAAAATTGATCCCTAGATAACTTGCACTGAATCTGAATACGTTCGGAACTAACAATAATATTTTAACAGCCTGCTAAGATGTAAAGGCGCGGTCGAAATACAAGCAATATTTTTGTCAAACTTGTCGTGTAAGCTGATGCCGTGCAAGATGGAGAATGTGATTGCGCGCGTTTTTCCTCTCCTTTTCCCAACTTGTCACACAACGGAAATGAATGTTGCAATTTCACTGTCGCAAGTAATTCTGCCCGCTGATTGGCTAAATTGGCCTGTTGTTGTATACAGCCAATCAGCGGGCACTAACTACGTCATTTTCACCATAAGAATGTTGCGTGAGAAGTTTGATGTGAGGCGGTAAAACGCGCGCAACGAATGAAAAATTTGTTGCAAAAAAATAGAATTTGATTCTACTTTTCGCACACGTTTTTTCCAGCCTGCAACGATTTCAAGGTGTTTTAAGAGGGAGTCTCAGTAAAACCCACCCACTCGATTTTGACTCAAAAATAGATTTCTCTTATACTCTAGTATTTTGAAG